>JAJPUD010006231.1:55803-135506 GCA_023553655.1 Myrmecobius fasciatus | reverse complement strand
TATAAGGGGCAACTTTATATCTCTAGATGCTTACTTGCATAAAATAGAGAAAGAAAAGATCAACGAATTGGGCTAATTATTAAAAAAACTAGAAAAAGAACAAATTAAAAACCTTCAATTAAATACCAAATTGGAAATTCTAAAAGTAAAAGGAGAAATTAATAAAATTGAAAATAAGAAAACTATTGAGTTAATAAATAAAACTAAGAGTTGGTTCTATGAAAAAACTAACAAAATAGATAAGCCTTTAGTTAATTTGATAAGAAAAAGGAAAGAGGAAAATCAAATTGTTAGTCTCAAGAATGATAAGGGAGAACTTTCCTCGAATGAAGAGGAAATTAGAATAATAATTAGGAGTTACTTTGCCCAACTTTATGCCATTAAGTTTGACAATTTAAATGAAATGGAGGAATATGTACAAAAATATAGATTGCCCAGGTTAACAGAAGAGGATATAAATTATTTAAATAGCCCCATATCAGAAAAAGAAATAGAACAAGCTATTAACCAACTCCCTAAGAAAAAATCTCCAGGGCCAGGTGGATTTACATGTGAATTCTACCAAACATTCAAAGAACAATTAATTCTAATACTACGCAAACTATTTGAGAACATAGGGACAGAAGGTATACTGCCAGAATCCTTCTATAAGACCGATATGGTGCTGATAGCTAAACCAGGTAGGGTGAAAACAGAGAAAGAAAACTATAGACCAATTTCCTTAATGAATATTGATGCAAAAATTTTAAATAAGATATTAGCAATGAGATTACAGAAAGTCATCCCCAGGATAGTACACTATGACCAAGTAGGATTTATACCAGGGATGCAAGGCTGGTTCAGTATTAGGAAAACTATCAGCATAATTAATTATATTAATAACCAAACTAACAAAAACCATATGATTATCTCAATAGATGCAGAAAAAGCCTTTGATAAACTCCAACACCCTTTCCTATTAAAAACACTAGAGAGTATAGGAATAAATGGGCTTTTCCTTAAAATGATCAGTAGCATCTATTTAAAACCATCAGCAAGCATCATATGTAATGGAGACAAACTAAAACCATTCCCAATAAGATTAGGAGTGAAACAAGACTGCCCACTGTCACCATTACTATTTAATATTGTACTAGAAATATTAGCTTTAGCAATAAGAGAAGAAAAAGAGATAAAAGGAATCAGAGTAGATAATGAAGAAACCAAATTATCACTCTTTGTAGATGACATGATGGTATACTTAGAGAACCCTAGAGACTCAAATAAAAAACTACTAGAAACAATTCACAACTTTAGCAAAGTGGCAGGATTCAAAATTAATCCACATAAATCATCAGCATTTTTATATATTACCAACAAAGTTCAGCAGCAAGAGATACAAAAAGAAATTCCATTCCAAATAGCAGATGATAGGATAAAATATTTGGGAATCTATCTGCCAAGGAAAAGTCAGAAACTATAAGAAATAAATTACAAAACACTTTCCACACAAATAAAATCAGACCTAATCAATTGGAAAAATATTAAGTGCTCATGGGTAGGCAGAGCGAACATAATAAAAATGACAATACTACCCAAACTAATCTACTTATTTAGTGCCAAACTCCCAAGAAATTATTTTACAGATCTAGAAAAAATAGTAGCAAAGTTCATTTGGAAGAACAAAAGGTCAAGGATCTCAAGGGGATTAATGAAAAAAAAAGGCAGATGAAGGTGGCCTTGCTATACCAGATCTAAAACTATATTATAAAGCAGCAGTCATCAAAACTGTTTGGTACTGGCTAAGAAACAGAGCAGTGGATCAGTGGCACAGGATAGGATATCAGGACAATCTAGGCAATAACCTTAACAATCTAGTATTCGATAAACCCAAAGACCCCAGCTTTTGGGATAAATACTCACTATTTGGCAAAAAACTACTGGGAAAATTGGAAACTAGTGTGGAAGAAATTAGGGCTTGACCCATACCTAACACCACATACCAAGATAAGATCTAAATGGGTTCATGATCTAGATATAAAGAGGGACTTTGTAAGCAAGTTAGAGGAACTTAATATAGTTTCTCTCTCAGACCTGTGGAGATGGAATAAATTTATGTCCAAAGAAGACCTGGAACTCCTAATTGAACACCAGATGGATAATTTTGATTATCTTAAGTTAAAAAGTTTCTGTACAAACAAAACAAATGCAGACAAGATTAGGAGGGAAGCATCAAATTGGGAAATCATCTTTACATTTAATGGTTCTGATAAAGGCCTCATTTCTAAAATTTGTAGAGAATTGTCTCATATATATAAGAATTCAAGCCACTCTTCAATAGATAAATGGTCAAGGGATATGAACAATTTTCAGATGATGAAATTAAAACCATCTCTAGTCATATGAAAAGTTGCTCCAAATCACTATTGATCAGAGAAATACAAATTAAGACAACTCTGAGATACCACTACACACCTGTCAGATTGGCTAAAATGACAGGAAAAGATAACGATGAATGTTGGAGGGGATGTGGGAAAATTGGGACACTAATACATTGTTGGCGGAACTGTGAACGGATCCAACCATTCTGGAGAGCAATTTGGAGCTATGCTCAAAAAGTTGTCAAACTGTGCATACCCTTTGACCCAGCAGGGGTCTTTCTACTGGGCCTATATCTCAAAGAGATCTTAGAGGAGGGAAAGGGCCCCAGATGTGCAAGAATGTTTGTGGCAACCCTTTTTGTAGTGGCTAGAAACTGGAAACTGAAGGGATGCCCATCAATTGAAGAGTGGCTGAATAAATTATGGTATATGAATGTTATGGAATATTATTGCTCTGTAAGAAATGACCAGCAGAACAATTTCAGAGAGGCCTGGAGAGACTTGCATGAACTGACGCTGAGTGAAACGAGCAGAATCAGGAGATCATCATACACAGCAACAACAATATTACATGATGATCAATTCTGATGGACATGGCTCTCTGCAGCAAAGAATTGTCTCAAACCAGTTCCAATTGTTCACTGAAGAAAACCATATACACCCAGAGAGAGGGAAATGAAATATGGACCACAACGTAACATCTTCATGATCTCTATTGACATTTGCTTGCATTGTGTTGCCTTTCTCTGATTCTTTTTTTTTCTTGTAGATAGGATTTTTCTTGCATAACTTCTCAAGCATTTCAACATTATTAACATGTAGTGGACTTCCTGCCATCTAGGGGAGGGGAGGGGACTGGGGGTAAAATTTGTAATGGAAAGCTTTGTAAAGATCAATGTTGGGGAACTACCCATACATATGTTATACAAATAAAAAGCTTTAATTAAAAAAAATAATGCATGTCCTTGAAATCCATATAGAGGAGTTTGGACTCAACTCAGTAAGTACTAAGGTGTCTGGATCATGGGAATAATGCAATGAGTTCTCCTTTAAGATTAGTCTGAAAATGGCAATACAAATTCAAAGTGACCATTTAATATAGTGGGAAAGGAATATTGGATTTAGAGTACATGGAGTTGTATTTGGATCAAAACTCTGCATATACATATATCCATCTATTTATCTCTTTACATATATATATATATAATGAGACGCATATGAAAACACCCTAACATGGGGAAAGATTGAAGTCAAAATTAAAAATTCTCATCAGAGGATAAAATGAAAGCACAGAATAGATAGTATCATGGAAGCAACAAACATGAACTTGGACAGACTTTGAAAGATAGTAGAGGAAAGAAGGGTCTTTATAGTGGCACAAAGAGTAACAGAACAACAATTATAACACATGTGTATACAAATATATGTGGGTATATATACACACATACATGTATGAATATATATACATATATACATATATATATATATATATATATATAGAGAGAGAGAGAGAGAGAGAGAGAGAGAGAGAGAGAGAGAGATTTATAGGTGGAGATACTTAGATATGCCTAGGAAAAATAAATAGAACTGGGGGGCAGGAGAATATCAAGATCTCCAGAAGTTGGAGAGAATTCAGAAAGGAAATACAATCCTATCTATTCAGTAATAGCAGTGATGTAAATAGGCTTCAATGAAGTATTTTATGAACAGGAAACAATCCAAATCATTAGTCATTTCTTCAGGAAGGACAATTGGAAGAACACTTAGAGAAAACACATACACCTACACATATATGTTTGCATGTGTGTATACACACATATACATGTATATGTATGTTTTCTTTGTAAAAACATATATATATATATATGCAAGCTAAAGACTCATCTCTGTTTCAAAATACTGAAATATTGATCTTTTTTTTTCCTTTGCAATATTTTATGGCAAATTCTCAAATGCCTTTTCTTATATTGAGAATATTTCATTTCCACTACAGAGTGATTTCATCTTCCATTGCAATTACTTCCTAAGTTATGATAACTGTTGTTTAAAATCATCCCTTCAATCTGTTTCATTTTGTAATGTTTTAAGAAAAGGAATTTTCACACATGGAAACTCATGATTTTCCTCAATACCAGTGGGAAACTAGTCAGCACAGGCAATTTTCTATTTTCCCTATATAGCAAATGAAGAAACTAATGAGTCAGTAAGCAACTTGTCAAGAATATATGCTAATGCCTTCCAGTTTTAAGGCAGGTACCTTTCTAGCTGAACCCTCTACAGATCATCTGGTTTGTAGCTAAAACCTTTTAGTTCTCTCACTCAACAGAAGGTGAGCTTTTTGGAGCGGTAATTAAGCCAATCTTATTTTTCTATCAGTATCCCTGGCACTTGGCATACGTTTTTGCACACAGTAAGCATTCAATGCTTCCTTCCTTCCTTCAATTTCTCTGTTTAATTTGGAGATCCCTCGTCAAGCTTCTAGCTTCCTTAATTACACTTTATCACCACCCCTTATACTCTCAGTTACATTTAGAGGATGTGGAAGAGCAGACTCTGCTGGAAAATAACACAACTGCAGCCTTTGTTGCTCTGATTTCACTTGAGTGATTGTAGGGAAGGGGATTCAGCACTGAACAGCGGACAGTGATTTAACCTCCTAACTACCATACCTGAGATTTCACTAAATGATAACCTCAAGTTCAGAGGCAGGTTTTAAGCCCAGGAGCAGGAATCAGAGAAGATTTAGACTATCTATGATCACTGTGAAGTTTTCAGACTTCCTTTGACTTGTCTCATAGATGTCTGTATGATGGCAAATTCAATTGTGGAATGAATCTTTAGGGAATATTTTAAGACAAAGAGAAATTATTTTCCATGCATTTATTAAATATCACTTTTCCATTCTCTTTTTTCAAGATATAATTGTCTGTGGGCCCAGGAATCTTTTTCCAAATCAAATAAACAATATCAATACAGTAATACTAATAATGATTAGTTATCTTTTTAAGATATTAAGATCTAAGAAAAAGAAATCCTTTAAGTTTAGCAAAATATTTTACATAGGTTAAATGATTTCATTCTCCCAATGGCCTAGTAAGGCAGTCCTCATTTTATAGAGGAAGAATCTGAGGCAATTATTTGCCTAGGGTCACATAGCTAGTAAATAACTGATGTAAGATTCAAACTCAAGACTTTCTCTTGACTTCAAGTCCAATACTTTATCCATTGCATAACCTATGCTGTTGCAATACCTATCATATGCAAAGAACTGTGTTAGGTTGGGAGGATAAAAATGCACAACCAAATGATCCCTGAAATCTAGAGATTTAACAGTCTACTTGTGAAATGAAGTGTCTAAAGTTGAACTAATTTCAGGACAAAGATAAAACTGGAAGGAATGGAAATTTATCATCAGAAGATCGATGTGAAATGAATTTTTAAGGAAATTACATATTCTAAGATGTGTGTCTAAATGTGTGTATTGGGGATCTGTGTGTGGGATGACAGAAGGAAGAGCAAAAGAAACAGGCTGTGAGAAAGCAAAGAGGTGGGAGATGGTATGTCAAATTTGGGAACTACTAATGGACCAGTTTGAAAGGGAAATAGAGTATACACATATTTTATCCTAAAGGGGGAGCCAGTAGAAATTTTGAGACAGAGACATCAGATTTCTGTAGGTAGGATATTAATGTGGTAGTCATGTAAAAAACAAGTTAAAGAAGGGTGGGATTGGCAGCTGGAGGGAAATTAAGACATTATTTCTTTTTTTATTATTAAAACTTTTTATTTACAAAACATATGTATGGGTAATTCTTCAACATTAATCCTTACATAGCTTTCTGTTACAAATTTTCCCCCCTAGTCCCCACCCCTCCTGTAGATGGCAGGATATCCACTACATGTTAATTATGTTAAAATACTTGACAAATCGAGTATATGTATACATATTTCCACACATTATTTTTGTGCAAGAAAAATCGTATCTACAAGAAAAAAAATCTGAGAAAGGAAACACAATGCAAGCAAACATCAATAGAGAGCATGAAAATGTTATGTTGTCCACATTTCATATCCCTCTCCCTGGGTGTATATGTCTTTCTTCATTGAACAACTGGAACTGGTTTGAAACATCTCATTGTTGAAGAAAGCCATGTTCATCAGAATTGATCATCATATAGTTTCGTTGTTGCCGGATATAATGATCTCCTGTTTCTGCTCATTTCACTCAGCATCAGAACATGTAAGTCTCTCCAAGCCTCTCTGAAATCATCCTGTTGGTCATTTCTTATAGAGCAATAATATTTCATAACATTCATATACCATAATTTATTCAGCCATTCTCCAACTGATGGACATCCACTCAGTTTCCAGTTTCTAGCCACTATAAAACGGGCTGCCACAAACATTCTTGCACATGTGGGTCCCTTTCCTTCCTTTAAGATCTCTTTGGGATATAAGCCCAATAGAAACACTGCTGGATCAGAGGATATGCACAGTTTGATAACTTTGTGAGCATAGCTCCAAATTGTTCTCCAGAATGGTTGGATCAGTTCACATTTCCACCAACAATGCATCAGTGTCCCAGCTTTCCCACATCCCTGCCAACATTAGTCTTTATCATTTCCTGTCATTTTAGCCAATCTGACAGGTGTGTAGTGGTATCTCAGAGTTGTCTTAATTTTCATTTCTCTGATCAGTAGTGATTTGGAGCACCTTTTCATATGACTAGAAATAGTTTTAATTTCATCCTCTGAAAATTGTCTGTTCATATCCTTTGACCATTTATCAATTGGAGAATGGCTTGAATTCTTATAGATAGGAGACAATTCTCTATATATTTTAGAAATGAGGTCTTTATCAGAACCCTTAAATGTAAAGATGATTTCCCAATTTATTGCTTCCCTCCTATTCTTAACTAAGACATTATTTCAATAGTTGAAGTGATTAAAGTACCAAGCAAGGAAATGATTATATGAACATAATGAAGCAAATATATGTAATAAATATGAAGGCTGAATTGACAAAATTGAGAATGGCTTGGTAATGGGGGTTTGAAGGTGAAGAAGAAGAGTTAAAGCAAAATCATTTCTCTCATCTATCTATCTGCCTGCCTGCCTATCTTTCTATCTATCCATTTACCTATCTATCTATACCCATATATAAAGACATACAACTCTCTACCACTAACAATAAATATCTCTGTTTGTATTTATGTATCCCAGCTATATGATTGCATTAGCAGGACACTAGATTTTAAGAAGTGGGGTCCTTTTATATGCAAAAACATAGGATCATTAAAAGATTTTAGTCATTTCCTACAGGAATTCTAATTCAATATTTTCTTATTATTCAATTTTGACTATACTTTCATACCTAAGACATAGAAATTATATATATATATATAGGTAGAATTATAGATTAAAATATATAGGTTCATATTTGCTGACAATGTATATAATTTATCTATTTCTGGGTTAATTTAAAAACATTTAATAGCCACCTACTATGTACCATGCACTGTGCTTAATGCTCAGAATAAAAAGAAAAGTAAAATACAATTTCTTCTCTCAAAAAAAATAGAACACTGCCCCTGGAGTCAGGAGCATTTCAGTTTGAATCTGGCTTCCAACATTTACTAACCATGTAACTCTGGGAAAAATGACTTAACTCTGGTTCCAAAAAAAAGTTCACAGTGTAATGGTGGAGACAACATGGAAACAACTGTATATTAACAAATTTTAGACAGGATAAATTAGAGATAATGAACAGAGGATAAAAAATGAAATTAAAGTTTTCCTGGGAAGAGATGTACTGAGGAGGTACAGTGCAGTGAGGGAGACATGTTTAAAGCCAATCTCAGTTGCTTATTTGCTCTGTGATCCTGGACAAGTCATTGAACCTGTGTCTGCCTGTTTTTTCAATTAGGCCAAGGTCTCCCATTTCATCTAGAGATATTTCTAGTCATTCTAATCTGTGTCTGGCCACTGGACCCAGATAGCTCTGGATGGGAAAGTGAAATAAGTGACCTTGCTCAGCCTCCCTCACTGAAATCTAAATCAGTTGCATGTCATGGTATCACCTCCCTGATGTCATGGTCTTCTTCGAGAACAAAGAATAAAATAACAACAGCAACATGAAATGAATATGGCAATAATAACCTCATAGTGCTATTGGGAGAATCAAATGAGATAAAATTTGTAAAGTGCTTAGTATAGTGTCTGGAACATATAGATGATTAATAATGCTTCTTCCTCTTTCTATGTTCCCCAACCTCAGTGGAATTTAACTTATAATTAAAGAAAGCCAGTGAATAGCTAGATATCATTCTTATATTACTGGTCTCTAAAATGGTGGAAAGGGACCCTAGCAGGACATGACTTGAAACAAAAAGTAATGGTCTTGATTAATTTGAAGATGCAAAGATGTATTTCATCCTCCTCTTAATAGTCATTTGGCTTGTCTACTATATGTCATCACCTGCTATATCTGATTTCTATCTAATTTTCCCCCCTTAAACATCTGTGCAAACTCCCAGTTTCCCTCACTATTGTGAGCTAGTTATCCATCCCTCAGAGCAGTTTTAACCTAACCCCAATGACAGCATCTGTGCAGGGACTTTTTTTGGAGGAAAAAGAACCATCCTCTTCTCTTTCCTCCACCAATATCAGTATACCTATCAGGAAAAAAAAATACTGGTAGTTCAGAATATAAAAGATAACAGACATCACTGTTCTATCAATTGAATATTTTTGTCTACTGTTCATTGATGTTATTTTCCTCTATGAATAGTTGGGTCAACTCTGTTGTATATATCATCAAGGAAATTCTCTAACAATCTGCACTTGATCCAATCAATACAGCACCATCACAAAATAGCATAATATCTAAAGGATTAGAAGAAAGGATTATCCAAAAGATAATGGAACAGCATATGATAGATTTAAGTAGGTAGTTATATGGTTTATAGTATATTCCTTAGATTGTTTATGGTGAGCTCTTGGGAAGTCCTGGATACGAATACATAATCTGGACAAGCATGAATTGGTTATATGTAAATCAGTGGAGAAAATGGACACATAGCTAAAATCACAGATCCATTTGTCATTCACATATAGGTATGTGTGTAGATATGTGTATGTGTATATGTATAAGTATATACATATGTGTATATGTATGTATATGTATACATGCAAGTATATTATTATACTTATACATTATACAAGTTTTGTGTATTCATATGCATATTCACATTTCAAATACAGTACATGTATACATATATTAAAATGTGTTTCACACTCAAGTGTCATTTTACACATAAAATATCCCCTGGTTCCTCAAAATTATCATTTTCCCCTCTTTCCACTAATTTATTAATATGTCTTATACTTGTCTTTAAAAACTTACTGGGAGTCACACCTAGTCCAGGTAACTAGACTAGTTTTCTTCAAGGGCTTTAGGGAGGCAATTCACTGGATTATCTTGATTTAGTTTCCTTCTTACTTAAAAGACAAAAGTCCCAGCCTTTTGGGAGGAAGTTTCAGATATTTTGGTAGAATATCCCTCTGGGTATATATACCTTTCAGTCCTATTGTGGATATTGTCATGCTAAATGCAGAGGTGCAAAGCAAGAGTGTTTTATTTGGATCATATCTTTTTAGCTTTATCCTAAATAAAGCTGGTTTTATTTCATTTTTAGGATCCATGAATATTTCATTGCATTTTTAATACTGGGCCTGAATCATTCTATTGTCCTGAATTAGACTTGTTCTAGAATACTTAATGAAATTTGTATCATAGGTACTTGCCTTAATCTTATTCTCTAGTCCTTTCTGCTGTCATAGATTGTAAGCTCCTTAAGGACAATCAGTAACCTGACTTTCTTTTCATTACATCAAAGGATTTAGCACTGAATCTTGTATAATTTATATTTCAAAATGTTTTAATGGAGATGGATGATTTAGTCATTGGATACATTAATGAAAACCTATATACAGTTTTTGATTTAAGGATTTCTTTTTTAAATAATGTGGGTGCTCTCACCACTATCACAAATCTGTTACATTTTTAATAGAAAGGTTTGTCCATTTATTTCTTTACCCTCCCCATCACACTTGCATTGCCTAATGCCAAATTCCTTTATGGTTAGGCAGGTCCTTAAGCAACTAATAATTTGCACATTATACTAATATGAATTATTTTCCTAAATTTATCAGAAACATGTAGTTGCAACTTAAAACATAGAAATGAGACATCCCTTCTCTTTCTTCATCAGAGCAACAACAGGGCAATCCTCTCTTCAATTTTCTTCCCTGATTAACACAAAGTAACTAAAAAGATTGAGTTTAAAGTTGCATCCAACAAGAATAATGATAACAATAAAAATCCTATTTAAAAACAGTACTTTCTGTAGTTTTGTGAAGGGCTTTTCTAACATGAACCCTGTGAGGTATGAAGTGCAAATATTATTATCCATATTTTACAAAAGAAGAATTTGAGAGCTATAGATGGGAGATAATTTACCTTTGAGCCCATGTGTAGTCAGAAGACCCAAAGTCCAGTGGTCTTTCAATACAATGCATGTTTTATTAGATTATAACATAATAGATCCAAGCTCATTAGTCCCAGAGATTGTGTTGTTTTTCATCTTTTCATCCCCAGCAATTTGCACAGGGCATGGCACATTTTGCCCAATTAATAAATGCCTGCTGAATTATTTCTCTAAAGATATGTGTGAGCTGTGATATTAAAAGATAGTTCTTAAAGGTGTAGTACTGCTTTGGGCATTCAGAAAAAAAATGAAGCCTGAAAACATATTGGGAGGGGTCCTAGGGATTCTGGATCTTATGTCACTGCTCTGGTTCCATTCATACTTGTGGACAAAATATTCTTATCTTTGCTCTTCTAATCCTATTCCATCATATGGTCCACTGCAAGGAATTAATTTGAGTTGCCTTCTTCATTAACAATAATGTGGGTTGGGTATTGGTAATGAGCCCAGATCTATATGAAATGTTTCTACTTATGATTTGGTTGAGGGAAAACAGCAGGGCTAGAGAAATAACTAGGACATAAACTGATTCCAGTTTAGTCATTGGTAAAATGCAGATTATATTCTCACTGTCTAAATCCACAGTTAGGATAAAAAAAAATCCAGGTCTTAAAATATTTATGTATACATATACATTTACATAAAATGTATGTAAATAGACACATGTCTATGCATGTATCTCTATATACATGTGCATATTTAATTATGATTACCACTCTGGCTTTGAAAAGAACTTGGAAGTTATTTTCTCTACCTTTTACATTTCTGATAAGTAAAATAAAACTGATGTTTCTTGTCACTATTGAAATCAGGAGTAAAGATTAGCAGTCCTCCTTTTTTCCTTCCTATCATGTCATGAAGACTGATTACTTGTTTATCATGTGTTATTAAATTTCATAGGGCAAGTGAAATTTTCCATAATGAAAATTTGTGTACAGATTTAGGAAATAAATAAGGTCAGGACACAGGATGGAGAAGTTTGTGAAAAAAGAGAATGCCTGCACTTTTATGTATAAATTATACAAAATCCACTTAGAAACCTCCTCTAGAAGATAATTGAGGAGACTCCTTGAGAACAGGGAATATTTCATGTTTATCCTTGTATTTATGGAGTTAACAGTACAATGTAGATGATGTTAAAGACAGGAAGGGCTGAATTAAAACTGCCTCCAACACATATAGCACTGCTGATGTAACTCTAAGAAATGTATTTAAAATATTCAGTGCACTAGGCAAAATTCTAAGATTATGAGATATAGACATGCTGTGACCTACACTGATACAGGGAATTTACTCAACTTGGGGTTCTCAAATCACAATTATAATGCTTTTGCCTAACCTACTTGCAAAGCCTGGGACATAGTAGATGATTAATAAATGCTTTTTTGGGTGAATCAATTAATAATAATAATGACATATGCTTTTACAGCACCTATTTGTTATGAGAACAAAATGGGATATATGTGTGTGTGTATGTGTGTGTGTGTGTGATATGATATGATATATGTATATATATATATGTGTGTGTGTGTATTTGGATTTTTTCCTCTTTTTTAATGACATTTTCTTTTCTAAAATATATGTGAAGATACTTTTCAACATTCATTTTTGTAAAATTTAATGTTCTAAAATTGTCTCCATCCTTCCCTTAACTTTCCCCTTGCAAGAAAGACAGAAAACAATCTGACACAGGTTAAATTTGTGCAATTCTTTTAAACACATTTCCATATTTGTCATGTTGTACAAGAAAATAAGATCAAAAGGGGAAAAACATGAGAAAGAAACAAATGAATACTATGCTTCAATCCACATTCAGTATGAAATGTATTTTGTAAAAAAATTTGCAAATGATGATGAACTATGAAAGACTTGCTTCTTCTCAGTGATTCAGTGATCCAAGGCAATCCCAATAAACTTTGGATAGAAAACTCCATCTGCATCCAGAAAAAGAACTATGGAAATTGAATGTAAATCAACACATGCTATTTTCACTTCTTTTTTTCTGTTTTTTTTCCTCTCCTGTGTTTTTTCCCTCTTGTTCTGATTTTTCTCTTTCAACATGGTTTATAAAATGTGTATTTAAAAAGGTAGTATAACCAAAAAAATAGTTTAACATTTTTTGCAAATGTTAAAGATATATGTACATAGCAAGGATGGCAAAGGTCTCCTATTGGTTAAAAGACCTATGGATGTTTATTTTGGAGAAGAGAAGAATGGAGGACACAATAGTTATCTTCAAGTACTTGAAAAATTACCTGTGGATGACAGATTATATTTGTTCTGCTTGTGTTCAAAGCACAGAAATAGGCACAATGTATTGGAATTTTAGGCAAGCAAATTTAGGACTGAGGTAATTTTTAGGGCAGATAGATGTCTCAATGGTTAAAATTGGAATCTGGAATCAGGAAGAGTTGACTTCAAATACAATTTCAAAGATTTAACAAACTGTACCATCCTGGACAAGTCACTGAAATTCTATGTTTCAGGTCCCTCATTTGTTAAGAGAGAGAGAGAGAGAGGGAGAGACAGAGAGAGAGAGAGAGAGAGAGAGAGAGAGAGAGAGAGAGAGAGAGAGAGAGAGAATAATACTAAGCCTGTCTGACAGGATTGTTGTAGGAACCAAAAGATTAAAATGTATGAAGTATTTAACAAATGTTATAAAGTATACCCCAGAGCTCAGCCCCTACCTTTCTCTAGATAACTTTGGCTGAAGTGTGGGTAAGATACTGACCCAACTGACTAATTTTTTTTAGGTCTCATTGATCTAACTTCATTGAAAATCCAAATGAATATTAGATATTATAATTTTGCCTAGGTTCTCAATGTTCAATAGAACATTTAATATTGGTCTGATCATGTCACTCCTCTGCTTAATAATCTCCACTGGTGTCCTGTTACCTCCAGGATCCAATATAAATTCTCAACTATTTTATCTTACCCAACTTGTCCTCTTCCTACCTTCTCAACCACACTGGCCTCTTTGCTGTTCCTCTCCATTTCCTGGATCCTAACTGCATTTTCACTGTCTGTCCCCCAAGTGTGGAATGCTTTTCCCTTTTCTCTTCTACAACCTACCTTTGTTGGTTTCCTACATTATTCAAATAAAATCCAACCTTCTCCAAGGTGTGTTTCCTAGTTCCCATATTCCCTGCAGGGTTTTCTCTCTTAGATCACTTTCTACTGCAAAAACTTTTTTGTGTAGACAGTTATGTACATATTCTCTTCTCCATTAGGATAATAACTGTATAATGACAGGAATTGCTTTTATCATTGTGTCTTCAAGACCTTGCACAATACCTGTTTGACATATTGAAAATGGTTGAGAAATGCTACATGACTGATAGTCTATATTTAAAACATTGTAACACTGTTTTTCAGGATCATTATTCTAATCTACACTTATCTTCCCAGTTTAATCTCAACAAGTTGATTGAAACTATTGGTGAAATATGGTCTATCTTTTTTAAAATTATAATTTCTCCAACGGTCGCTATTTCATTTCTGAAGACAATATAACATGTAAGCACAACATACTGAGAAGAATCAATACAAAATTATTTTATGAGCTTTGGTATATTTTATCTCTATAACTTTAAAAGTATCTGCTGATATAACTTTCAGTCATCCCAATAGGATTTATAATGGGATTTCCATCACTGAATCTCTTCTGAGGAACTTGCATTCATCTCTTGTGAAATAGATCCTGACAAAGTCTCTTTATTGATGGAATACTCAAATTGGTACTATACCCTCCCAGAAACTGTAAGCTATTTTATCTCTTCTTCCTTCCCTACTTTTTTCTGTAAACTAGGGTTTATTAACCTTAGCTCATTAGGTTTTTTTAATTTGCTCATATTAATGTGATCATAAAAATAGATAAAAATATATAGATGAATATATAATAAATTATATAATTTTGTTACATTTATATATTGCTTACTATGTTCCTAAATTATACTAAATTACAAAATTATACTAAAGGCTTTTTAATTATTAAATCATTAAATCCTGACAACAACCATGTAAGGGGCTATTAATATCCCAATTTCATAGATGAGTTGACTCAATCAGGGTAACACATCCAGGAAATTTTTAGAATAGATTTGAACTCAAGTCTTGACTACAGACCAAGCCTTCTATCTACTGTGCTACTTAGCTGCAGATATAAATGATGCATGTATATGTGTATGTATGATAGATAAATAGATTAATTGTTTTTCAATATGCTTTGTTTCCTTTGTAATAGTATTCATTTATTTATTCATTTAAAACTTTATTCTCAAAAGATATTGTGACACAAAAAGGATAAAAACTTTTGCTATAACTACTTCCAAAGACAAAATAAGCAAATGAGTATTTGCTTATTTTTTTCATAGAAATTCCCCATTTCTAATTTTGTTTTCCTTCCTTTGAAATTCCCCAATTTTTAATCTTCTTATTGCCATTCTTTTTAGGTTGCCATCTGCCTCCCTTTTTGTAAGCAGTGTTGTTCAGTTGTTTTCAGTCATGTCTGACTCATTGTGACCCCATGTTTGAGTTTTATTGGCAAAGACACTGGAGTAATTTGTCATTTCCTTCGCCCGTTCATTTTATAGAATAGGGGTTAGTTTATTTTTAAGATGAGGAAACTGAAATGAATAGGGTTAAGTAAGATTCACATATTTAGTAAGTGTTTGAGGTCAAATCTGAACTTTGGAAAATGTCTTACTCACTCCAGGCCTGGCATTCTATTCACTGTACCAGCTCATTGTCCCTTATAAGCAGTGAAAGGGATACAGAGATGAATAAGTTATAGTTTCTTCAATCAAGAAACTTAGATTATATAGATGAGGTAAGCTTCATGTAAAGTTAGCGTACTTTATAAGATCAACATGAGAAGTACTAGCAAGGTGCTGACTTACTACATAGAGAGCCTGTGTTAAGAGTCTGAAAGACCGAGGTTCAAAATTATAGTCTGCCAAATTTTGGCTCCATGATCCTAGGAAAGTCATTTTTCATTGCCTCAGCAACTTTAAGACTATATTGTAAGGCATCTTTATTGATGGAAGGAGTTTCATCATTAAAAGTTCCCTGTTACGATGAAATTACAGATCCAGGATAATAGCAACAACAAATCCGTGGAACTTCCTAAGGAGAGATCATTTCTGACTGGTGGAGTCCAGGAAAGTATTCATGGAGGAAATAGATTGGTTCTTTTTAATTAGAAATAGCATTAGAGTAGCAGTCTGATATAGTAAATAGAGTACTAAGTTAGAAATGGGGGGTTTGAATTTGACTTCTATAACAAACTAGACAAGTGAACTTATGTAATTTAATTCCTTCCACTTAAATTTCACCTGTAACACAGAGATTCAAGCAAAGAAATAAAGAATAAAAATATATGGACCATGTGCATAGCCCTGAATTAGGTACAGATAGCAGTGAGGAAGGGAAAGATATAAAAATGAATGATAGTTACCTGGAGAAGTTGAATGTTACATTCTTGACTTGTGTTACCTATATTACCACTCATTTATGTTACTTTCATTGTAGGATTAAAATGAAATTCAGATAAAGTTTCGTTTTTGCTTTGTCTATATTCCCCACGTGGAGGACTCCTGGGGTGGAAAGACCCTTCACTAATGTTGTTCGGCAATTCATCTGCAAATCATAGTTTTATAATCTTATAGCTTACTGGAACATTGAGAGCTTAACTGTCTTGTCTGTGGTCCCACATCAAGGGTTTCCAACATAATTTGAATCCAGTCCTTTCTGACATTAAGCCTGTCTCTCTAACTGCTATGCTCTTATTCATGTGATGCAGTAATGATTACAGATAATGCATGTAAAATAAGTGGTAACCACAAATGACTCATAGGTATGAGGGTTGGTTTGTTTGATTTGTTTTCCTGCTAATTAGACAAGTTTCAAAAGTTTCTTGCCTATCAAGCCCAGATGTCCATTATTTATACTTCTTCAACGGTAAAATATTTAATGGAAAGAATCATCTTCAGTTGTCAAATCTTTAGCTCTAGCCTCTCGTTTTTCAGGGTTCTCTTTTTTTAAAAGTTTCTTCCTCTTAGGCGGGAATCACTTGCCAATGCTTAAACACCATCTGACAGCCTGTACTTATTGATCAATAGATCTATTGATCAGCTGTCTGCCAAGATCCATGCTGGCAAGGTCAGGAAGGGGTAATTACTCACTGGGTGGGCGAGGTAGGGTCTGCTACAGGAGCACTCTTCTCTCTCTCTCCCTGCACATACGCTTGCTTTTTCAGTATGCACAGCACATCGTTCTCCCTGCTCCGAGCTGCCTGATGAGTGCATGCAGTTAGTGCAGGCACACACACACACACACACACACACACACACGCACACTTCTGCACTCTCCCTCAAAGTGGAGCGTTGGTAACTGCAGGCAGTCAACCAGAGGCTCCTTACTTCTAGTTCAGCGGAGCCACTGGCCAGCCACTGCCAAAGCTGCCTGTGGGGACAAGAAACAGCATTGAAAGCAAGTTTCAGGGGATCCCAAGAGATGCTTCTACCACATCTGATGGCCTGAAGTCACTCATTCTCCAGCCTATTTCCGGTCACTTTTGCACCAGCAAGAGTGTCCTCGCTGTAAGAAAGAAGACTGTCTGGGGGAGGAGAGAGCCGGTTGATCAAGGTAAGTGCCAGTCATCCTTATCATCACTAGGCTGTTGAATGCATGTGGAAAGGACCTAACAATCTCAGTCGCAAGCAGCCTCCGTGTAATTCCCCTCATTCAGTGACTAGGGATGCTTTGCATCCTCCTGCAACACATGGTAAAGTCTTCTCCCACTCCCCAAGTAAAGTAAGCAGACAAAAAATAATTTGATTTATGGACAAATCCAGGAACTGATTAAAGTTTCTACATCAGTGATAACTCAGTCCATCTAAAGCAACCAGCACTTATCAATGTCCTGTAAAGAAGATGCTGGGACCAAGGGCCCCCATTCATTATTTTGCTGGGATCATCCCACTTAATATAACTCGACTATTATAACCTTAGAAATAGGTGATAATTGTCATATAACTCTGAATTTGGGCCCTAGAGTTTTTAAACAGGCTTCCCTTATTCAATGGGTAGCATGCAAGTCTTTAAAAATAACAGCAGAGATGCGTGAGCCATGGATCGAAACTATCCTGTGGCATTTAACACTTGGAAACCTACTTGGGGAAAAGTTGCTGAATCACAGAAGTTTAATATGCATGCAGATATCTATATTTATAAAAGAGAGCAAGTGTTCAAAGTGTCTTTAGCTTTCAGGGAAAGAATGTGTGCCCGAGGAGGGAAAATTCTGTATTTAAGGAATTAGTTCTGAGTCAAGTTTCTTCAGTTTGAAACCAGGCAAAAGAGAGAGACACACAGACTGGTTGCTTTGCTTACAGGTAAGCCTCCAGGACATTCTCATGCATTACTGCTTGTCAAATCCTTTTTCCTTCACTAGACAATGGGGACTTTCAGTGTTTGATACTCCCACTATCCTTTTAGGCATTCTGGCAATATGTCGTTACCCACATTCATAAATAAAATATTTATTCCATTAGAAATATGCCCAAGGAAAATTTTTTCTGCTCCCTGAGTTGACAAGGACTGGTATGGTGTGCATC
Source organism: Myrmecobius fasciatus (assembly GCA_023553655.1). Taxonomy (NCBI): domain Eukaryota; kingdom Metazoa; phylum Chordata; class Mammalia; order Dasyuromorphia; family Myrmecobiidae; genus Myrmecobius; species Myrmecobius fasciatus. Next base: position 116,982 of record JAJPUD010006231.1, on the reverse strand, counting down.
ATTTTATATGCTTTTTAAAGCCTTTTCCCAAAAAAGGTTAAATGGGAAAAAAAAGAGATAAAAATCTGACATGGGAAGGAACTGGGACCTGAAGTGATTAACTTATAAATGAAAAGTGTAAAGCTGACTAGAAGATAAATGCTAAGTCCCAAGTTGAGCCCAAAATTCCCTGTTGCTTTTGGTCCAAAAAAAAAAAAAAAGATTTCAGCTTAGAGATTTGTTGATGTATATGGCCATTGACTAATGACAAGACTAAAAAGAAAGATAAGGACTTGGTAAAAAAAATACTTTTAAGCATTTTGCTGTCTTTTAAAAAAAAGTCAACTTGGAAAGTGTTTTTGAGTCAGGTCTACAATCTTTCCCTTGAAAATAGAGAAACAGAACTTGAGTTTGGTATGAAGGATGAGTAATAGAAGGTTCAAGCAACTTGTGATTCTTTTCAAACCAAGTAAGCCCCCCCTGGATCTGAAAGTTAGTCACTGAGGAGCTCGAAGCTCACCTGACTAAGTAGCTAACTCCTTTGCCTGTTGCCAGAACTCCTTCAGGAAGTCTTCTCTTCTGAGTTGTCAATTTATGGTGTCCAGTGGGGAAGAAAAGTTTGCCACTTTTAGCTCCCTTTACTGTTTACTAGAACAGAAGCATTTATGTTGTTCTGTAGGAATTCCCTGCCATCTCCTTGGGTACCTCAGTATAGACTGAGACTATTCTGTGACTTCAAATTGGTTATACATAAAGGAAATTTGTTTAGGTAGGACAAAATTTGTCTTTGCCAATATCTTTGACATAAAAACTGCAAAGTATAACTTCCTCTGTGTCTCATGTGTGTTTGTTTGTGTGTGTGTGTGTGTGTGTGTGTGTGTGTGTGTATTTCCAGGACTCAACAACTCAACATTGTATTTCAAAAAGTGCTCAAACTTTTCTGGGGAAGTCTGCAATAGTTAACTGCTAAAACCTTGGTATTGAGATCAGTACTGCTAAATGTGTGGTAACCAGAATTTCTATTAAGAGAAATGACAAAGATACAGCTATATTACAGTTTATTTTATGTCTTCTGGGAGAAGTATATATATATATATATATATATATATATATATATATATATATGTGTGTGTGTGTGTGTGTGTGTGTGTGCGTGTGTGTGTATGTATTAATACTATTTGGAAAGAGAAAGAGAAGTTTCCATTTAATGAGTCTCTAACTCACTTCATTCACATTTTTTTTGGAACATATTTAAGCACTGAGATATAACCTAAGCCCGGAGATAGGATCTTAAACTTGTCATCTGAAGAGGTAAGAGTTGAATAAATTTGATCTTTCAGATAGCTTTCACCTCTTCTTCTATAAGGGAGATTAACCAAGCAGGGAAAGAGGCTATGTTAAGATCTCTGATCTCTAAGTTGGATAAGAATTCCATGAACATCTTTTTTTAAAAGTTTTTATCCACACAGTCCTTTTTTGGGGGGACTCTTGTTAAAGTGACATAGTAACATTCTCTAAAAGAAGCCCAAAGAATGATAAATATGGATTAAATCAAATGCTGAGCTTAGAGGTCACAGCACTAGCTTTTCCATACTAGATGATCAATGAAAATAGGATTGATGGGTACAATTCACATTTTCTATTATATTAAGCTTTCTTGGACTTTGATGTCTGTCTAATTTCTCCCCAGATTTATGTATCATCCCCTCTAGCCTGAAGATCCACAAGAGAGTATATTTCTTTCTGCCCTCCGTTTTCTCACATAACCCAGAAATTGTGTGTATGTGCATACAAGATAGTTGAAGTCAATGTCCACACATATTCACTTAGAAAATCAGCAAGCATCATAAAAGGGCAAGCAGGGTCAGGCTTTGGAGACACTTATCTACTTGTTTGCCTCAGGAGACTTCCAAAAAATTGTCTTAACACACTGGCTCTAACAATGAAATCCCATATAAACCCTTAAGAACCACAGTGAGTGATAGCTGTAGATTAGAATAAAAAGAAGAAAACTGTACAGTTGCAATATTGAAGAGCATTAGGATCCAGATGGCAAGGCTTTTTATAGCAATACATTGGATTAAGTTTCAAACGTCTGTGGCTATTGCCCTGTTCCATTCTCTCTGCTGTAATGCAGTTTGGCTGAAGGGCCAATTGCTAAGAGATGTAATAAAATGCAGAGCTTTGAATTTTCTCTCAATGAAGATTTTCCTATTTCCATTGACACTTCCTTTTATGACTGAGGAAATTCCACTTATACTTCAAGTTTGGTCAGGAGAGTGTTTCCCTTCCAACTACATCATATCACAAACTGATGCTGTCACAAGATATACTTGGTTAAAACCAACATAAGCCTAGGATAGTAAGAGAGTTTGACTTGGAAGACCTGTTATGTTAAGTTTCCATTTGACTTCCTCAGTACCTCTGCTATATTACCCATTCATCTGATAACTCTTGCCTCTCTGAAGTCAATTCTGATGGACAAAACTAGGGGATACTTTAAGCCATAGCTAGGAACTTTCTGGTTGAGATGGTCTGGTTTGTTTTCAAGAATCATTGTTTTTCCATCTATCCCCCCTTCCCCAAAAGTGGATATTTCATATATTTCTACTGAGACTCTAAAGCCAATGGTCACTCCACTCATGAATTATTATTGAAAGTGAGACACCTAGTGGAGATGGTGAGTAAAGTAATTTACCAATACTACACCTTCAAATTATTTAATTTCTCTGAGCCTCAGTTTCCTCATTTCAAGATGAGCAGAAAATTTATTTTTTACTTTATTTAATATTTTATTTTCCTCCAGTTGCATGTAAAACAATATTTTATATTTGTTTTTAAAACTTTGAGTTCCAGAATCTCTCCCTTTCCACTTCCTCACCTCTCATTAATAAGGAACATGTGAAATTATGTAAAACATTTCCATAAAAGTCATGCTGTGAAAGAAAACATAGATCCCTTTCTATCCCCCAAAAAAGCCCTCAAGAAAAAAAAATGAAAATAAAGTATGCTTTCATCAGAATTCAGACACAATCGGTTCTTTCTCTGGGTATTGATAGCATTTTTCATCATAAGTCCTTTAGTTCTTGGTCCATTGTATTGCTCAAAGTAGTAAAGTCATTCACAGTTAATCATCCCACAACACTTAGAGTAGAGTACATTAAACAAAATTTAAAATTAATGCTATAGTTATTCAGTTTTCTCATTGGGTGCTCTAGCATAATTTCTGGCTTTAAAGTTCTTTGTTGGTTTGGGTTCTAAGGTCCATGTCAGCTCTAATGGTCTATATTTGAAGGTCTATGTCAGTTCTAACTTTTTGTGTTTTAAAGAATTTTAGTTTTGACATATTTGAATGTCTCTTTTAACTCTATCATTCTTATTCTAAGGCAGAGTTTTCAAAATCACAACCTACAGCACTCCCAGGAGGAGTCTGAATTAGATTACAATGCAATTGAGAAATATTTAATGAAATAACAAAATTATAATATAACTCAGACAACATTACATTTTAAAACTAAGTCAATATGAAGTCCACAGGCGTCCATATGTACCGAGTGTGCTCTGTTTCTATTTGAATTTTACCTCACTGCTCTAAGGAACTCACTAGCTCTAGTAGAATATATGATTATTGTTGAGATTCGTGCTTTCTATGAGAAAACTCATTTGATGTTTAAATTGATCAGGGCTTGCAATTTACAAATAAATCTTAAAAAATTCTCTCTGTTATCTACTTGTGAAAACATGTCTGTGATCCAGCAAATGTACAGCTGCATTTCAAAGGGCAGTTCTTTAACTATACAGTACATTTTTTTTTCTCCTTGGATTTCATGTTCATTTGTCTAGGCAATCAGATTGTGCAAACCAATAATTCACTACCTTGAAATATGGGGGGAATGAGAGAAATTCATTGCTGTGAGATATTGTTTTCTTGCAGCAAAGTTACTGATCTCTTACTACAAGTGTGAATAATGCATGAGATGATTTCATCTCAAGAAAATTTCAAGAAATGTGCTACTTGTATACTGAGGCCTAAAAGGGCAAGATGGGACTGGGGCAGTCTGAAGCAGAGTAGAGACTACTGGGATGAGAGGAAGAAAACCTGGGTTCCAAATTGTAACAATCATTGACCAGCTGTGCAATCTTGAGCAAATCACCGAGCTTTTCTGAGGTTTAATTTTGTATCTGTCAAATTAAAATGTTGCCCTGTATGATTACTGAGGTCCCTTTTAATTACAATTTTTTTGATTCCATGAAATTTCTAGTCTTTTTGACTGTTTTTATAAGTATGTTATATAAGACTGTTAAATAAGTATGTCCATAATTGACTCAAGTAGTAGTGTTTGAAAAAAACAGCCCCTGAAAAAATAACTTCTTAGTGATTTGGGCAAAGGTGAAAGCATTGTTTTTCTACAGCAGGCTGCCTCTGATCAAGATCCTAAGTCCTAGTTCTTCTCAGCAGTTCTTTCAAATTTTCTGCATGGCGATTACCATTGCAAATGCTATTGGAGCATGGATTCTTTTGGGGCAGTCCTGGTGGAGAGATGGCAAACTAGTTAGATGCACATGAATGAGACTCTATCCCTTGTTATAAAACCCATCCATCAGGAATCTCCTGTTTCAGCAGTAAACTAGTATTTCTGTTATGTTCGTCTACTGTGACATTAAAGATGAGAGTCAAACATCTCATTCATCAAAACAGGGGGAGAGTGAAGAGAGTTGGAATAATTGGGATATGCCATGTCCGGAGGGCCTTGTTCAGATCTTTCATTAGTCTCTTTCCTTCTTATTCTATCAGTCTGAGGGTTACCAAGTCTGATGGTCCAGTGACTGTCCTTGTCATTGGAATGCTGTTCTATTCTGACATTTATTGTATACAACTTTCCAGCTTCCACATTTATATTTTTGTTCATGTAAGTCAATCAATAAGCACTTATTAGACATAGATTATGTGCTAGGTATTATTCTAAGCATTGGGGATTTTTTAAATGGTGAACGACAGTTCCTATCCTTAAGAAACTCACAATCCAAGGAAGTGCTCCTCAAGACAAGAATACACTTTTCCCCCACTTCTCCCTGGAGTTTCAAGCTACATTTAAAATATAGCTTAGGAGCCTTCTCCCAAACAAAGCCTTTCCTTATTTTTTCCTAACAATTATAGCATTCTCTCCCTCTTGAAATTTCTCTGTATTTTCTATGATTTTGCATATATGCATAATCTATATGGAGTACACAAATTATACTCGCCTAATTCAATTTAAGCTCTGTGGGACACTTTTATTTATGTCATTGTTTTGTCAGTTGCAATGTTTCATCTTTCATAGAGTAGATTTTTAATATATATTTGTCAGATTGGATTGATTTGAAATGTATCCTGATTTTCCCCTTCTCATCCATACCTATTCTGTGGGTATTATCTTTGATTTTACCTGACGTTGATTATCTTTAATTCAATTATTTTCCCCTGTCCACATCCTACTATCTCATTTTGGGTTTTGCATCTTCCTTTGTGTGAATAAAAATGCAACTGTCATAATGAACTATTGCTTTTTAGCATTCCTAGACAATCAGACATGCCTATGAAAGCTTCTAAACTTCAAAGCAATTGAAAATAACTGGTCTTTATTTTTTCTTTTCCTGAAAACCTGAATTTTTTTTCTGAAGGTTTTCCTGAAAAACTTTTGAGTTTACTATATCTCTCATATCTCACTATTTATCCAATTTCTTATATTTTAAAGTTTAGAATTAATTATCTAACCTTCTTCCCTCTTTTGCCCCTTTCTTGACCAATCAGCTGCAATGTCTTCACTATGATATCCCATTCATATGCTCTTGTTTTCTCTTTCCATTGTCACAACCCAAATTGAATCCTTCATCAATATTCTAGAAAACCAAAATAGTTTCTTAGTCACCTCTATTATCTCCTACTCTATCCCATTCTTCACTCTACAGTTAGATTAACCACCCTTATATTTTGATCTGATCAGGTCTCTTCACTACTCAGAAATCTTCAGTGGTCTTTATTACATGAAAAAAACATGGTTAAAACTCCTATGTAGGAATTCAAAGAACTCTTCCCCTTCCTCCGTCACCCCCAAATCTGGCATTTCCCTATCTCTCCAACCTCACTTCAAACTACTCACTTTTGCAAAACTGAGCTATATATCCACTCTGCTCTTTGCCAAAATTCCCTCTTCTTCAGGAATTTTGGATTCTGCCCGGTCTTTAAAAGTGAACTCACAATATATCATCCATTCTGTCTCTCATTTTGCAGTAGCTATTCATTCCATTTTCCATCATAACACTTCTTAAGGAAGTAATACGATGGAAAAATAATTGGTGAGTTTGAAGTTAGTAATACATGAATCTGAATTCCATTTTATGATACTTGCTGGGTAAACATGGGTCATTCATTAAATGGAGCTTGATCTCTGAACTTCAATTTCTTTATCACCTATAATGAAGAAAATCATATAATTGTTACTATATAGGATTATTTATAAGGAGCCAGTGAGATAATTCATATGGATGCTTTGCTAATCTTAAATCATTTTATAAATGCTAGCTACTATGGTTCTGCTTAGCTTTCTCTTGTGTACTCATGATGGGTCAGGGTTATGCAGGTAAAAGTTTAATAATCCACTTAGATGGTTAAGTGTATTGTGTGAGGTCACATATATCTGAAGTATCAAAAACAGATTTTGAACCTAGATCTTTCCTGACACGAGGCCTCATGCTCTTTCTATTACAAAATGATGTCTTTCTAACTAGAACTATTCTTAGTAATGATTGCCTTTGCAAAGGATTGCAGAGAAAGATGACATACAAAAATACAAAGGATGCAGAAGACTAGGATTAGTTTAGTTCAACGAATATTCTTAAAGAGTCTGCCATATGCAACAGACTGGCAAAATAAAGAAGGGAAAGATCTCCTGACCTCAAGTAGCTTGCATTTCCCATTTTATTGGAGCAATCCACTATATTTACCGATCATTCTGATGTAAGAAAAATTCAGCACTTCTAATTGAGTAAAGGGGAAGAGAATAAGGGAAGATTCACTGTGAAGATATTGATAATCTGGAAAACAATCCAAGAATAAGTAGATTGAGATGGGAAATGGAGTTCGTGCCATGTTATTTAAATGATGTAACTGGAGGTAAATGTAAAAAGTGGGCAAGTCACATAACCCTATTTGCCTCTGTTTCCTCATTTGTAAAATTATCTGGAAAAGGACATGGCAAACATTCCAGGATTTTTTCTAGCAAAACCCCAAATGGGCTCATGAAGAGTCAGCCATGACTGAAATGAATGAACATCAAAGGAGAAGACTTGGTGGAACATGATAGCTTTCCTTAACTGTTTAAAAGATTATAATGTTGAAGGGACATTAGGCATTGTGAACTCAGGTGTCAGGGATAGAGAGGCAGGAAGGAGGGAAAGAAGAAAAAGAAGGAAGCAGACATTCATTAAGCACCTACTATCTTCCAGAAACACTAGCAATTTACAAATCTTTTCTTTTTTGAGTCTTACAAGAAGTCTGGGAGATAGGCACCAATCTTTGTTCTCATTTTACAACTGAAGAAACTGAGGCAGACAATGTTTAATGGATTTATCAAGGGTTACAGAACTAGTTAATGTCCCGAATCAAATTTAAACTCAGGCTTTTCTGATTCTAGGTGCAGTCCTCTATTCACTGTATCATCCAGATGCTTCTATCTTATAAGATGGAATTAAAATTAAAATTAAAATGACTTACTTTTAGACAGACTATTCTAAGAGCAAGTCATTTTACCTCTGTGTACCTCAATTTTCTTATCGGTTGAAACAAGGCAATGATATTTGTATGATCTACTGCACAGGATTGCAAAGAATCAAACACTTTGAAAACTGCAAAGCATCATATAAATATGAGATATTTTTAAAGTGCTTTCAAATCTTTCAATTTACCTGATTCTGATCATAATCATTGTAGGTGGCCAAGATGATATTATTACTCCCATTTATGAGAGTGAAGGTGTTAAATCATAGAATCTGATACTCAAAACCAGATTTGGCACCATTATTCATTTAAATTCCCCCTTTTTTTCTTTTTTTTTTCAACCTCAAATGTGGTTGACTTAGTTGAAGCATAGAAAGAATATTAAATAGGAATGTAATATTTAATTTGAATGTCTGTATAGAAACTCCTCTGGTCAGGAGGGAAAATGTACTTATATAGTACATAGGAAAGTCATAAACTCAGGATGGATCGGTCATGAAAAATCATGTTTGTGTGTTACCAGGAAGTCATATGTCAGACTAACTCAGGTTCCCAAGCCAATCAATTCTTGAGGAGAGAGGACAATTCATTAAAAAAAATTGCCCACCCTAGTTATAGAATAATATTAGGAAAAGTTAGCTTGGGAAAAAAAAATATATATATATATCTCAACTCTGGTGATAAGGGACCAATTACACCACCCTTTTAAAATTATAATTTAGACTAAATTTCAAGGTTCCTGAGAAGATAAAATATGTAAGAGGCAAATATCCAAAGTTTTTGGGTTTTTTTTGGGGGGGGGTCTATTCTATCTGTAAAAACCCTTGATAGAACTTCTGCAAGGAATCAAAAAAGGTTCTGGTTTTCCCCAAATGTTTTTATCCCTTCTTTGGCTGTTCCCAAAATGGAAATTGGAGAAGGAAAATGTTACTAAGACAGAAACAAAACTCCACCATCATGTTGAATGCATTTCAATTTCTATGCATAAAATGAGGGCTAGGGTTGGTGGCAGTTTCAGTGTGAGATTATGAGGAATTGTAAAATAAGTCACTCCCTGTTTCATTTTTTTTTCTCTTCCAGAGACAGATGCTTATCAACTTCATGGCTTTTTTCCATTTAAGGCTTTTATAAATCCTCAGTCAATATTCACTGAGTGAATTGTGATGTGCTCTGTTAATCATTCTCTACAATGTCCCTTAAACATATGTAAATTAGACTTTTGATGAATCAGAATATTTTGCAGATTTTCTGCATAAATCACAGACAAAAAAAAAACATACCTACAAAAACAAATACACACATACATTCCCCAAATGTGGGTGAATCACGGGATATTTTTTTCATTTCATTTACTTTTGAATATTGAGGCCTAAACAATTATGTTTTGGGTGGCAAACTGCCAACTTCTCTGGAATGAATATTGTAGATTTTACACAGAATGTGAGGAAACAAAGCTGTTTTCTTTATAGGCTTCTCAGTATAACAATGCTCTATCTTGCAATTGTGATATCTGAACAACTATTGTTAAAAAGTATTGAGATATATATATATACACATATATATGCATATGTATATATGCATATATATATATATATAAAGAGTCATAGAATCTCAGAGTGATAAGAGGCCTCAGATACCATGTATTGCACCTACACCAGAATTGGAATTTCCCCCTTGGCATTCCTGACAAGTAGCTATCCAATTACTACTTGAAGACCTGTAGGAAAAAGGATTTCACTACTTCCCTGAGAAGTTCACTCCATTGTAGTATAGTTCTAATTGTTAATAAGTGCTTCCACTCACTGTTCTGAAAAAATACATCTGCTCACCATATGGTTATCCTGGTAATGTGTAGTTGTTTCAATTACAATTCCTTTAATTGATTCTTACATAACATGATATCTAGTTTTCTTACCACCTTCATGAGCTTCCATTAGATATGTACCAGTCTGTGCCAATATGCCAATGTCCTTTCTAAAATACAGTGCTCAGAACTAAACATAATATTCGAGAATTAAAAATTTTCCCAATCCTAGTCAAAGGAACTCAAGAATTATGGTCAACCCTCTATACGCTGATGTACTTTTAGAATGAATTAACATGAACAACATTTTTAGTGGATATAGTCATCTGTTTGAGCACACTTTCTCAGGATCACATGCCATTCAGAAAATATGGTAATTCAATAAACATGAATTAAGGAATATTTGCGTGGGAATCACTGTGCTAAGTATTGAAGAAGGAGGGATATAAGATTTAGATAGAGCAAAATTGTGTATCCTAAGGATCTTACATGTTTTTAAAGTGCATAAGACAGACACAGATAATTAACATTCACTAATTGCATTTGAAGTCTGAGATACAAATGGAGAGATCAGAAAAGTGCCTTCGAAGAAGTTAAGTTCAAGATGGGATTTATGGAAAGATAAATAGGGGAAGCTAGGGAGAGTCATGGATAGAGAACAGGCCCTGGAATCAGGAGGACCTGAATTTAAATTAAACCTCATACACTTGACACTTTACTAGCTATGTGACTCTGAGTAAGTCACATAATTCTGATTGCCTCATGAAAGAGAAAGAAAAAAATATAAATTAGGAGAAAAGACAATCTATCCATAAAGGACTATATGAGCAAAATCATGGAATCAGAAAAAGCATTGAGACTTTGGGGGTGAAGATATGGAGGTAGAACATTATACAATTCATCTTGAATATACAGTATATAGAAGGCAGTGATTGTCAGATAAAAAGGCTAAATGGACTAAGTTTGTACCAGATTGTGGGAAGGCTTATATGCCAGGGAAAATTATTTAAATTTTACATGTTAATGAGGAGCCACCTCCAAAAAATGAACAGAAATGTTATGACTAGATATTTGCCTATATCTTAAAGAATGTGACTAGAATCTTCCCTTTGCTGAGTATATATGTTTGAAATTATCTATTCATCCATTTATCCTTCTTTTCCTCTCCATTAATTTACACCTCTCTGTTTTAATATAGATACATACATATATATTATATATGTAAATTAAAACACACATATATTAAGAGAAAGGGATGTAGGGATCAAGAAAGAGGGAAGAAGGGAGAGGGAGAAAGAGATGGAGAGGAAGATAAATCTGTAACTATAGAAATCTGTAGTTATATCTTTTATTGGCCAGTCTGTTTATACATATCTATATTTGTCTATTCAAATTTATCTTGACATATATATATATATGCATAGAAGTGTCCATATAGATAAATATATACCTATCTTTGTCCATGTCCCAGCTCTATCTCTATGACTAATTACAGTGAAAAAATAGCTTTGGTTTGGTAGTCTTAGTGCCTGGAGTCTGACACAACAGTAACTATATAACTTTGGACAAAACACTAGCCTTAATTTCGTAATATAAAAAAATGGAATTGGCCTCTAAGGTCTCTATGATTTGCTTATTTATTTTTTTATATGGAAAGACAGCAGTTATAATGAAGACCAAGTCAGTCAATTAGGAGAAACCATTATTAGGAGAATCATTACTAAAAAAAATAAAAAAGGTATTATTTTGATAAAAATCAAAAGTCATATTAAGGAACCAATATACAATTTTCTGCCTTCCACAGACATTTGATTAATTAAATTTTCAAAATTACATAGTCATCATGTCAGAGACTAAGGACTTCACTATACTTAATTGCCTTGAGGGAAAATGGAAGAATGGTAGTAAGCAGGATCACCTTGTGATAAGATACCATACAAGAACAAAGGATATGAATTTGTAGGTACTACTTTATCTGTGGATAACCTTGTCATATGATACCTGGGCCTTAGGCCTTTGTGGTAGTCACTTCCAAGGTTCAGACATATATGGAAAATCTCACCTACCAATTTTTATTCCATAAAGAATAAAAATGTTTTCCTTGATTGTTTATTTTCCACCTGCTGATTCTAAAGAGAGAACCCTTACATAAAGTTAAGATACTCATTCTATAACTATGCACTTATGATAGAAGATTAGCTTTGCTGCTAGCTTTCTGACTTTGGCTAATTCAAATTCTAAACCTTAATTTCCTTGAATATGGTATTACTATAATCATAATTCTGTCACTACATTGAATTAATTTATAATACTAACATTATCATTAGCAATTATCACGATAGTTATAACATAATATAATGCTTCAACTGCCAGAGAATAAGTTTTCTTTTTTGGGGGATGGACAACAACTAAATAGATCCATCTTAAGTGCTTTAATATTTAAAATGTGATAATGTAAGTCAATATTGTCATTATTATTATTGTTAATATTATTTCCATTCCTTACTTTTCTTTGGCATCTATAGGTAGTGGTTAATTGAAATATATTGACTATCTTATCATCTGTGAACTGAAAAAAAACCTAGATGAAACAGGTAAGTCTTTCTAATTGTAAGCTGTATAGACAAGGTTTCTAGAATAAGTAATATTAAGAAGAATGTTATGTGCAAGAGAGATTAGACTTGTTCCTTTGTTATCTCTAAGCTTTGATTGGAGGGTAAAGCATTAAATTCTTTCAAAGCCTTTCTTTTTAGAAGGCTGAGAGCTGAACTTTCCAGATAAATTTCCATTTTCTATCAGCATTTGTATTTGGTGTTGACACTATCATATCTTCACAACAGGTTCCACTTTTCTTACTTTTCCCAGTTTTGGGTGTGTGTGTGTGTGTGTGTGTGTGTGTGTGTGTTCTTCCCTAATTAATCCAAGCTTTTTGAGGGCAGGAATTATCTTATTTATTTATTTATATTCCCATAATTTAGCACAGGGCCTGGCCCAGAGTAAGGACCAATTATTGAAGTAAATTGAATTGAAAAGGACACCATGTGTTGAGGGATTAGATTAGTTCTTCCAGGTCCCAGAAGTCCAAATGAGCCATAAAAATGTTTTTAAAAATTCAGTGAACAATTAGAAATTGTTATAAAAAAAATTCTCACATAACTGAAGCTGTCCAAAAATTGAATGGACTTTCTGAAGAGATTCCTCATCAGTGGAAGATTCAAGTGGAGATTTGCTAGTTGGTTACCAGGAGGATGAAGGAAAGAGCCCTATACAGGTATGGCTTGGGAAGCACGATCTGATTTTGTGCTTTTCAGAATCAACCCTTCTCAATATTTATTCACTTATTATAGAATTTTTATTCTGTAGTCTACAGAAATAGACTAGTGTCAGAAGTTCATATGTGAGGTGAGTTCTTTATGGCTGGAGCAAAGTGTACAATGAACAATCTCTTACATAGTCATTCAAGTTATGTCATATTTGGCACGAAAATGTTGTGTATGAAGAAAGTGAAATGGTCTTCTAAATAAAATAGATATCTGGATTGGGGAGGTAATTTAGAAATGATGGGAAATTAACTTCTGGAGAACATCTTAGGCCATTGTTTGAACATTTCCAATGATGAGACACGTTATCTTATGAATAATTTTATTTTATTTGGGAAGAAACTCCAGTTGTTTGAGAGTTATTATACTGAGCTGAATTCAATCTCCTTATTAACGTTTGCATATTGAGTTTGCAACTGTGATAATGGAACTAATATAACGTTCCCTCAATGGTACGGATGAGGAATATAGTAAAAGGTCAACATTTTAAGTTAATGAGAATCTTGGTGATTTAGTCTATTTCCCTTTAATTATTTCAGATATGTATATGATGATGATTTCCTAAAGAGTGAGTTACTGATCAGTTGATGAAGGTACAAATAAATTACCTAGACGTTCTTTCTTACACATTATTAAATGGGATGCACAACAGACCTGAGGAACTTAGTGCACATGTTAGATTTACAATTTAAATTCAAGGCAACTGAAACTCAGAACCCAACAGTTAATAACTTTCTCTAGTCATGTCCAGTAAGATGGTAATAGGGATGGTTGGTTATATCTCAGTATGGGGCAATTTAAGGTGAATCTTAACGGAGTCATATAAAAACAGAATGAGTTACTTCAAGAGCTGATTGGTTCCCTTTGATGCTAGAATCTAGTGAAGATTCCTTTCCCAATGTACTATGTGGCCATGGGAATTCCTTCCAACTCTCCATATAAGTTTTATGATTCTGAGATTCTGTGAGTAGTGGAACAAAAAGTGACCTTCAAATCATAGGGTAAATGGATTCAAAAGCAAAGATAAGCACATTATTTTAGAAAGCTGGCCATAGTGTCAAAACAGGGTAGTGAGGAAGCTGTAAACAATTAATAGGATGGGAGAACATGAAATAAGTGAAAGAAACAAAAATTATTGGAATAAAAACCAGATTTCAGTCAATCCACCAGTCAGTAAACATTCATTAAACATATACTATGTACCAGAAAATGTCTTGGGCTCTGAAGATAAAAGCCAAAACTGAAAGCCATCAAGAAATTTATATTCTGTTAAAATGGATGTAACATTTTACAAATAGGTAAATAGAAAATATCATGCAGTAAAAAAGAATGGGTTAGAATTAGACTAACAACTGGAACATCAGAAAAAGCCACTTATAGGATATGACATTTGAACTGAGCATTAAAGAGAACTACCCATTCCAAGTAGCAGAAGTAAGAAGGTTACTCATTCAAAAGCACAACAATAGGAGATAGGTCTTAACTAGTGAATAACAGGGAGGGCATTTTTCCTGAGGTGTATACATCATAAGATTATATAGTATGCAAGTAGCCTAAAAAGATATGTTGGAGTCAGTTTTTCTCTTTCTTTTTTTTCAATACTTAATAGTATTTTTTCTTATTATATGTAAAAATATATTCATTCACTTTTATAAGATTTTGAGTTCCAAATTTTCTTCCTCTTTTCTTTCTCTACCCCTCCCCAAGTAGCATGCAATATTATATAGCCTTTACATGTAGAACCATGTTAACACATTTCAATATTAATAATATTGTGAAGAAAGAATCGTAACAAAAGGGGAAAGGCATGAGAAAGAAAAAAAACAATCCTAAAATTAGAAAAGTGAAAAAATTATTTTTCAATCTGCATTCAGACTCCATAGTTCTTTCTCTTGATGCAGATGGTATTTTCCATCACAAGTTTTTTTTAATTGTATTGGATTGCTGTATTGTGGGAAAAAGCTTAAATGTTGTATTTGATCATCATACAATTTCATTGTTACTGTGTAACAATAAATCCTACTTCTGGTGACATCATTCAGCATCAATTCATGTAAGTTTCTCCAGGTTACTATTTCCCCCTTCTGAAATCCACTTGCTTATCATTTTTTATAATACAATAGTATTCCAATACATTCATACGTCACAATTTGTTCAGCCATTTCCCAATGCAGAGGCATTTCCTCAATTTCCAATTCTTTGCCAACACAAAAAAATATTATAAATATTTCTGTACATATGGGTCCTTTTCCCTTTTTTATGATCTCTTTGGGATATAAACCCAATATTAGCAGTATTGTAGTTTTGTACCCTTTGGGGCATAGTTCCAAATCGTTCTCCAGAATGGTTGGATCAGTTTAGAACTCCCACAGCAATGCATTAGTGTTCCAATTCTCCCACATCTCCACATCTTTACACTTTTCTTTAAAGTAAGTCAATATGATAGGTATGAGATGGTACCTCAGAGTTGTTCTAATTTGCAATTTTCTAATCATAGTGTTATGGAGCATTTTTGTATGACTATAGGTAGCTTTAATTTCCTAATATGAAAATTGCTAGTTCATAACCTCTGATCAATTATCATTTAAGGAATGGCCTATATCCTTATAAATTTGACTCAGTTCTCTTTAAATTTTAGATATGAGGCCTTTATCAGAAATATTTTTCTGTTCTCCTTCCAATTGTAGTTACATTAATTTTGTTTGTTCAAAACCTTTTTAATTTAATGTAATCAAAATTATCCATTTTGCATTTCATGTTATTCTTTAACTCTTGTTTGGTAATAAATTTTTCTCTTCTCATAGATCTGATAGATGAATGATTCCTTGCTCTCCCAATTTGCCTATGATATTATGCTTTATGTCTAAAGTGTGTACCCATTTTGACCTTCTTTTGGTACAAGTTATGAGATATTGGCTTATATTTAGTTTCTGCCACAGAATTTTTCAGTTTTTCCAGAAGTTGTTGTCAAATATTGAATTCTTATCCCAGAACCTAGAATCTTGGGTTTACAAATAAGAGATTACTATATACATTTACTGTTATGTCTTTTGTATCTAACCTCTTCCACTGATCCACCACTCTAATCTTAGCAAATACCATGATGATTGCCACTTTATATTATAATATTAGGTCTGATATACCTAGATCATTTTCTTGTGCATTTTTTCCCATTAATTTCCTTGATATTCTTGCCCTTTGGTTCTTTTAGATGATATTATTCTTTCTCATTCTATAGAATATTTATTTCACAGTTTCATATGGAACAGAACAAGTAGCCTCATTTTTATTATATTTTCTCTGCCTACCCATGAACAATTAATGCTTAGACTCTGACTTTATTTATATGAAAAATGTTTTGTAATTGTATTTATATAGTTCTTGGTCTACCTTGGCAGGTAGACAACCAAATATTTTATATTGTCTGCAGTTATTAAAATGGGATTTTTCTTTCTATCTCTTTCTACTGGGCTTTCTTAGTAATATACAAAAATACTAATGATGTATATACTTTTATTTTATTTCCTGAAACTTTGTTTTGATGTTATTGACTACTCTCTTCTATTTTTATAAAGGAAGAAATAAAAGCCTATAGTCATTAATAAATTACTGGGATTGCACAATACTTTATTTGAACTTATATATTATATTTCTCATTTCACAGGGAGTTGCTATTAGCCAGTTGTCACTTTAGGAAGGACCATATAAACTCATTTATATTAGTATGTTATAAATGATAGAAACTGTTTTGATTCCTCTCAGAGATACTGCCATTTGAATGGAAATTTTCCTGAAAGAGGCCAAGGGAAAAAATCTTCAGTTGTGAAATTTCATGCCTCCAAGGCAGTGGTTTTTAAATGTTTTCAGATTCACAGATATCTCAATAGAGGGAAACTTATCATTTATAACTAATCAGAGAATAGATATTCTAGAAAGGAGATGCTTACCTGAGATCCATAATTTTATGTGTACAGATGTATTTACATACACACATATGACATGTGTCTATATATGTATATATTTATAATTATTAATCTATTTCTATAATAAACATATAAATGTGTTTCTATTTTTCTTTGTATATCTACAGTTTTATTTAGCTATTACACATGCATATATGTATATGTACATATTTTGATATACACACATGCATAATACACATTTGTGTGTATTGTGTATACCCACATGCATATACAAATGTGTGTGTGTGTATCCTGAGAGGAAGTTCATAGTTTGATTACAACTGCCAAAGGTATTTCACATACACACACACACACACACACACACACACTCACCCCTCTGATTGAAAAGGAAGCAGACTTCATGTTCCTCCCTATTCCTAAACAAATGTTGGGCATTGCGTTTTATTTATATTCAATTAACAATCAGTCAAAAACATTTGCTGCTATGGGACAGGCATTTGGTCAGTGCTGGAGCTATAACATGAAAATATGAAAGGATCTATTCCTTCAAAAAGTCTGTATGTCTGTGATCAAGAATTCTGGGTGATATTGAGTCACAGAAATTAAGTGATTTTATATTTCCAAATAAATCACTTCCTTTCTCTGAGTCTAAATATCCTAATTTGTGAAATAATAATATTGAACTACATTACCCTAATGTTCATTCTAGTTTTAAAATTCTAACTAATTTAAGTATGAACACAATATACATGGAATCTGTCTAGAAGGAATTCCTAATCCCTTAGTCCAAACCACATATGAGTAACATTTACCTGTGAGTCTCATTTGGAAAGTTCTCTCATAGCAAACAGTGATTCTGAATTTTTATTCCCCTAGGTTTATGTCACCAGCTTATTTTTGACCTGACTTTTAATCCATAGATTTTCTTCTTCCTTCCTTCCTCCTTCCTTTGTTCTTTCTCTTTCTTCCTTTCTCCTCTCCTGCATTTATCCCTCTACATTTTTTTTTTCCTTTCTTTTCATTCCTTTGCCATGCCTTGTCATATCTTGCCTTACTTTGCCTTTCTGTCTTCCTTTCCTTTTTGCCTTACTTTCTCTCCTTTCCTTTTGGAAATATTCCTTGGATATTATGAAGATTAGAGACATGAACACATCTCTGAGGATCTTCTTTGAATTTATGTTGAATATATATGTTATGTCACATGAAAGAATCTGTGAAAATATTTCAAAAACTTCTAATTTTAATTATAAAACAGAAGGAAAATATGCAATGGTCACTCAGTCCATATTGTCTTCTTTACAATTAAATATAATTACATTCTTCCATAATGGAAAGAGCATAATGTTATTATTCTGTCTTTCTAAGGATAATGCTGCAATATGCAAGGTATGCTTTTAGAAATTCTCTGTGGGAAAGAAGGGCATTAAGGGAAGAATAATTTTGAAACTGGCAAGGAACAAGACTCCTCCAAGAGGTTTTACAAAATTCATTATTGTGGGTTACTCAGAGCTGGTTCGTGCAAATGATAAATTATCCTATCCCTTCTCAATAGTAAATTATACTAATAACATTCCTACTTTATTCAGATTCTAAAAATTGGTTTTGTGGGTAGGGGCACTACTGTCAGTACATACCAATTTCCCCTGCCTAGTCTGTTCCCTGTGGCATGATTTTTTTTCCTTAACAAACATTACTGAAATTAAAATCCAGTAGTATAAAATATAAAAAGTAATACATTTTAGAAAATCTGGATGACTTGAGGCCATAGGGGAATGGAGGGTAGAATAAAAAATATGCCAATTTTTACTTCTTTTAAGTTGCTTTTAGTGCTATATGGGGAGGTAATGATGACTAAGTTGATGAAGACTATCTAGGTAGAGAGAGAGAGGAGGGGAGGGAAGGAGCACAGACTCCTATAAAGAAAAAAAAAATAGTTTTCATTCCTGCCTCTTTGCATATCAACTGTGTGAATTTTTAATCTTAATTTTCTTTAATGTTGCTTAGCCTTAGTTTCTTTATCTGCAAAATGGACATATCATACTTCCATTCTAATCCAACTAAATATGATAAACATTTATTAATTTTCTATTTTGTTTAACTCATACTGATAAATACTGGGGATACAAAGACAAAATTTAAAACAACCTTGCAAGATGGCACAATGGATAGAGCACCAGCCCTGGAATCAGGAAGACCTTAGTTCAAATCTGACCTCAAACACTTAATACTTCCTAGCTGTGTGACCCCGGGCAAGTCAATTTAAAGCCAATTGGCTCACCAAAAAACAAACAAATAAAAAACTACTATGGTCTTGAAATAACTCATCTTCTACTGGGAACAAACAATTTGTAAAACAAAGATACAAAAAATATGCAAGATAATGTGAAAAGAAAGGAGAAAGTATGAATATGAAAGAACTCAATTAATAAATATTTATTAAGCAGCCTATTATGTACTAGGCATTGGGTAAACACTGGGGATACAAAAAGAGGCAAAGTACATTTCATACCTTTAGGGACTTTACAATTTATGGATGAGTTAAGATACATGGTGCATGACAAGAAACTGGAAAAAAGCTAATTATACTAAATAACAGAGATGAAGAAGGCATGTATTCCATATATGGGAGATAGTATAGGGAAAGGTGTGAAGGTGGGGGAAGAATGAAGAACTAATTGTAAAGCCCTTAATATGTGACATTCATTGTGCTTTACATTGTTTTGCTATACCTCCAGTGCTTTTGTAAGAGGCATTCCTTCACAAATATTGTACCATTTGGCTCTTATAAGTAAGTAGGTGCTATTCTCACTTTATAGTTGAAGAAACTGAGGCAGACAGCAAATTACTTTCCCAGGACCACCCATCTTCTTGAAACAGCTAGATAGCACAGTAGGTAGACTAAAGTCAGGAAGATTTATCTACTTGAATGCAAATCTGACCTTAACCTCTACCTGTGTGATCAGGGGAAAGTAATTTAGCTCTGTTTAACTCACTTTCCCGATCTGGAAAATGAGTTAAAAAAGGAAATGGAGGGGCAGCTAGGTGGCGCAGTGGATAGAGCACCAGCCCTGAAGTCAGGAGGACCTGAGTTCAAATCTGGTCTCAGACACTTAACATTCCCTAGCTGTGTGACCCTGGGCAAGTCACTTAACCCCAATTGCCTCAGCAAAAAGCAAAAAAAAAAAAAAAAATAAAAAAAAAAAAAAAAAGGAAATGGAAAACCACTTGACTCTCTTTGCCAAGAAAACCCTAAATGGGGTCAGAAAGAGTGAGACATAATTGAAATGATTGAACAACAACAGCAAGCTACTAGTTGCCTGAGGTTGGAATTCAACTCCTATCTCCCTAACTTACTAGGCTGGCAGAAGCATGATGAATTTGTGGAAAGACATGTATGCCATTGTAGCTGGAAAGTAGAATATGCAAAGGGGAGTTATGAGAAATATTACAAAAACATATTAAGAAGGACTTTAGATAGACACATATATACACATGGTCACACATATGTACATATACACATACATGTATGTCCATTTAATTTCTAGTGCGTATATATGCATATGCATGTATACATAGACAATATATCTATAGTTCGTTTTTTTCTTTTTTTGCTGAGGCAATTGGGGTTAAGTGACTTGCCCAGGGTCACACAGCTAGGGAATGTTAAGTGTCTGAGACGAGATTTGAACTCAGGTCTTCCTGACTTCAGGGCTGGTGCTCTATCCACTGTAACACCTAGCTACCCCTATAGTTCTTAATAACAGAGGGAAGGCATTTTAAAAAATACTATCAATGATATATCTTGTTTTTTAAAAATTATTACAAATAAATATTCTTCCTAGACACAATATGCAAACTAGAGGCCAACCAGCTTAACTTTGATTCCCAGGGAAATTCTAGACAACATGAAAAGAGAGACAATGGACAAACACATAGAAATGAATGAATTGATTAAAAAAGGACAAATGCTTCTTTATCAGAAGCAGATTATGTTAATTACTAAAATAGTAGATAAAAATTGTCCTTTGAACATACTTTACCTAAACTTAAAATATTTGTCAAGTATCTTATGCAATTCTTTTGGAGAGAAGATAATCAGATAATTTTTGAAACTCAGAGGTTTCAAACTAGTAATGGTTCCTTGACAATGTGTCAAGAAGTCCTCAGTGTGATACCCTGAAATTCTGTGCTTGTTTCTGTTCTCTTTAATATCTCTGGGAATAACTTGTATAAAGGTATAGATAAAAGTCATCTCATGTGCAGATGACACTAAATGGGTAGGAACAGTTTAATAGAAATAACAACACATTGGATGAAAGATTCTGAGTCGAACGAGACCTTGCCTACTTAGAGCGCTAGAATGAATTTAGTAAGATAAAATCCAACAAAGATGAATGTAAAGTTTTACCTGTTACAATAAAAGTACAATACCGTGATTTGGAAGAGACATGACTATATAGCAATTCTGAAAAAAAAAATATTTGGGGTATTAGAGGATGGCAATCCAAGTATAAGAGCAGTGTAAAGTGATAGCTGAAAAAATCAAGTCAAATATGTTCAGCATTGAAAGGGGGAGAGGTTCCAGAAATGCAGAGGTGAAAGAATCATTGTTTGCTTCCATTTTCAATTTCAAGGTTCACATTTAACAAGCAGATTGATAAGGTATCCAGAGGAGAGAATCCAAGACAGAAAGGGCTCAGATTAATATTATATCAGGTTTGATTTAAAGAATTGGACATGTTGAATTAGCAGAAAAGACTTGAAGAAGGGGGGGGGTGTCATGATAGCCTTGTTTTAAATATTTGAAGCATCTGTCATGTCGAAGGGAAAATAGTCTTTTCCCCCCACTATTGGTCTCAGAGGATAGAACTATGAGCAATGGCTGGTAGCTGTAAAGAAGCCAATTTAGACTAGAGCTCAGGCAAAAATTATTCTCACAATCAGAATCATCCAAAAGTTGAATGTTTTGCCTTCCAAAAATTTTTCCAAGAGATATTAGACTTTCCCTCCACAGGGAATCACAAGTTTGGGTTGTATTGTAGTGTCATTTTATTTTGCATATAGGTTCTGCTTAATGGCAGCTGAGATCCTTCCAGTTCTTTAATTTAATGAGTCTATAATTTATCCAATGAGTATTAATTTATAACAAAGAAGACAAAATAAGCAATTCTTCCAAACGAGTATCCCAATCTCAATATATGCAACTTTCCTAACCATTTGTCAACAATATCATTAATGAAAAGAAATAGTTTCATTTCCTTATCTTCTTTCCAGGAAAAGCACTAGTCATTACAATATTTAGCTTTACAACATTTAGTTAATGTTTTTTTGATTAACAATATAAATCACCACACATATTATTTTCCTGGTTCTGATTCCTTTATTGCATCAGTTTATAAAAACCTACCCAGATTTTTAGAATAGCAAATATTCATCATTTTAAGGACACAATAATATTTCAATTTGCCCTTCTAAACTTATTTTTTTCAGGTAATGAATTCCTCTCCCCTGCTGTGTTATAATGTGATTCCTTGATCATAATATACATTTTTTCCTAACTTTTCTATGCTACTAATACTGTGAGGTCATAACTCCTTAATCTTTCAGATCTTATGAGTCTATGAGATACTGAAGTGAGAACTAGGAAATCTAGATTGGATTCCAGGTTATCATAACTATTTGGGATTTAGAGAAGTCCTTACTTATTACAAAATAATAGAATTAGATGATACCTAAAATTCCTTTTACAATATGTTTCCGTTGTTTTAACACTCCTTTCATCATCAACCATAATAATCAAAAACATAATAAATGTGCTGGATTATGTATCAAGTAAATTAAAAGTTTTTATCTTTGCTATCTAGGAACTTCCTTTCTAAAATAGATAATCCATGCATGGTTATTTAAAAAAATCACCTAGAAATGAAAATGAAAAAAGAGGGTGTTTTTCCTAACATCCACATTATGGAAGAGGACTGGGGGCAGATATCTATCACTATGTCTTTATATGATCCCTAGATCTATCATTTCAACTTATTGCTAAGTATCTATAACACATGTCACATAAGAAGAAATGCTCCTTAAGATTTCAAAGGAATTCTTCTATACAGAACCCTATCTTCTTTAGTTTCTTAAGTACACATCATACACATATTTGATACAAATTTGTTGTTCATTTAATATCCATAAAGGTAGAGAAGCAAGGATAAAGCCCTGCTTTTCTTGAAGGATCTTCATTCATTTTATGGATAATATTCATCTATTAATCACTAATCTGATTTCTAATCATTAATACTAATCACTAATAAGGCTTACTTCAAGTTTTATGCATATTTTTATTATCCATAAACTACTTAGAATAAAAAATAATTTGATTGGTTTCATTTTGTCATAGTAATGGTAATGCATGTGTCAAGCATGTATTCTACTGAAAGTAGGCTAATTTACAACTTCTGACCTTGATCACATGAAAATATATTTATTTTATTTCTACATATTGAGTTCTCTGTCAATTAAGTATTAAAATTCATGCCACACAGATGCTCTTTACTAATCTTTTCAATTTTATTTTTTTAAATTTTTTATTGCTCTCAATTTTACATTTTAATGAAGAATGAATATTATAATAAGGAAACAAATAAGAGGTAATTCTTAAGAAAAATTCTTCAATAATTCTTACATATATGGTTTTGACATTTGATATAAGAAAGCCAAGTATTTCAAGAATCATACAAACTCACAATGAAATGTGTCATACCAAAGCATAAAGATAAGTACAGTTAGAACAAATAAAAAATTAAAATGACACCAAGAAAAAAAATAGTTTCTTCCAAATGGCCTAATAAATCAGAAAAAAGTAAAAGTTGTGAATCTTACATATTAAACCAAAAAAATGTGATAACAGCTATTATAAAGGAAAAAAAATGCTTCCTATAGACAAAACAATACAAAGACTGGACATCCACTCAAAAATATTTTAGGAATTTTTACTTCCAATGAGCCTGGAGGTTTTGTTAAATAGATGGAATGACAACTTTTAACTTAAGAAATTTATTCAAAAGATAAAAATAAACATTTTTCAATAGCCTATGAATTTCACTCATCTAGCACTCAATTGATGGGATCTAATGAAGGCTAGATTTAGATGAGTAGACTGTTCATCAAAATAATAAGAAATATTTAATAAGATTTATGATAGATTAAAGAACAAATCAAAGTCTTTAGAACCTATCCAGAAGAGGGAACAAGAGAAAAGAAGGATATTTTGCACATTAAAGCATTTGAAGAATACATAAATTAGGAAGTTTTAATGTATGATAATAAATTTAGATGCTTTAGTGTAAAACAGCTAATTTAATGTGCAATCATATAAAAGTTGTGATATGTAAATGGTTTAATTGAAAATTCTTATTGATCTTATGAAATGAACTTGTGTGATTCTTAGAGACTTCTTACCCCTTTTCTGTTATTTTACCACTGTTGCTGCATAAACAGATATACTGGACTGAGCACATTAAAACTAATTTATGACATATTTGACAAGATAAACAGCTAATGTAATCATCACAATTAAACAATGAAAATGGAAGATATACTGGAACTGGAAAAGAATGGAAAAGAGTTGCAAAAAACAAAACATTTCAACTGAATGATTTCTTGAAAAAGGATAGTTGAACTAGTGCATTTTGATTCTAACAGAAGTAACTGTGATGCACTTATAGAAAAAGTAAGATCAGCAGTAAAGAGAATAAAAAATGGTGGGAAAGTTAGGTAGTTTGGACAAAGTTCACATAGAAAAGATTTTTCTGGAAGCAATGTAATTATGAGGATATTGGGAGACTATTATACAAGATATATGATCAGGAAGAAGAATACATATTCAAGTAAAAAATACAGATATTTTTGAGAGAATTGAGAAAAGAATAAAGAGGATTTGAGCAACTTCTTGCCCAAGTGCCCACTTTTTCATCTATCCATAATCTTTCAAAACCAGTTGTATATTGGTTCCTCAATTAGTGCATTAATAAGGAACAAGAAGTCTATGGAAGGCTATTATTTTTTTGCTGAGGCAATTGGTTATGTGACTTGCCCAGGGTAACACAGCTAGGAAGTCTTAAATATCTGAGACCAGATTTCAGGTTCTCCTGATTTCAGGACTGGTTCTCTATTCACTGTGTTATCTAGCTGCTCCTTAGAAAGCTATTTTAAACAATGGACCACATTCTTCCTTCATCTTTTAATTGACACAAGAAATATAATGTTATTTTGCTTATTTAATGTTGATGATGAAAAACAATTTTTTACCTGATTGGCTACAATAATATCTTATTATTATTACACAGTGTGTAAATGTGTCACTGTTAAACATCAAAGTTCATTCAAGTCTCTTGAAAAGTGTAGCAAGAGAAACCATTCCATTCAATGACCAATGATAAACATTGGATGAGATGCAAATCAAGTAAATTTATAGTCTTCAAAAGTATTCACCACTGGGATGAAAGAGATTTAAGCAGTCCAGATTGTGAAAGTTTTCCCTATGGATGTTAATGTCCTCTAGATGCAAATTGTAGGCATTAGTTCAAATTTGATGATGAGATAAAAATGAAGCAATCATGAATCACTGAACAAAGTTTATTTTCTTTGCCCCCAAATAGCAAGGATATTGAGGAATACTTAGATTCTCTATAATTAATCCACACTTCAGTCTGCCTCTTGAAATGTCTAGTAATTATTTTTCTATTGGTACCAGACTGAGAAGTGCTTACTACATATAATTCACATCCTATTTATTCTCCAAGATCAGAAAACTACGTCAGGGAAGCAAAGGTCAATCTATAGTATGTGATAGGAAGAAATTCAGGAAATCACTGGTTCTATCACACTACTGCCTGATTCTAAGAAGCCATGATATACTGCAAAGTCTACTGGAAGAGATCTATACTTGCTCAAAAGAGTTTGACATGCATCCTGACAGGGAAGATCAAGTAGATGAAAAAAGACTATTGCTCAGATTTGGCATACAGTTAGAAAGACATCCTATAGATCTTATCCTATAGGACTGCAAACTTGAGAAATGCAATACAAATGGAAAAAATAACTTAGTTGTTATTGAAATATTATGTTATTTTATATGAAATATAATATTATATATGAAAAAGGGAAAAGTGTAACTAGAAGGCTTGTTTAGAAACTGCAAAATTCTTAATGATTCCAAGATTTCCATTAAAACAAAGCATATTAAAAGCATAGTTTCAGCACAAATATGTAAAATGAGTGCCTTTGAATTAACAAAGATGAATGTCACATAGAAAATATCACATAGTGGGTATGAGTAGGTAGCAAAAAAAGCAACATTTTGAGCTCCCAAGTACAGGAATGAAGAGCAATATCTAAGAATTGTGTGAGAGAATTGTGAATATTGAGGTGGGAGGTGTCAAGTGTCAAGAGCTAGGCAAGATAGGTAGTCATTTACAATATTCCAGTGGGAGATCCTTGAAGGAGGGGAAGCTTAATTTTTATTATATTAGTTAAATAAGAGTAATAGCAATCATAGCAATATATTTCATGCTTATAATGATACTTCATAAAATATCTAACATACTGCCCCACTTAAGTAGAAGGTCAATACTATTTCATTTTTTTGATAGGCTTACTCGATATTAGAGAGATTAAGTTATTTAGACAAGGCCATAAGACATACAAAAGTTAGAATGAGCAGAGAAATCTGTCTTCTCATTCCAGCTCCAGCTCCATATCCTATGTTGTTTCTATTTTTCCTTTGTTTAGTGTTTTTGTTTTCCATTAAGATAGAGTGGGAAAAAAGAGAAAAAAAGGGAAAAGAGAGTGACTAAAACTTATTCCAGTTAACAAATATTTCAATAATAATTTTTAAAGTATGAAGTTTATAAAGAGGTTAACTTACATCTTGACAGTAATTCTATTCCTTTAGAAAAATAGTAACTAGTATTCAAATTTAATTGCTTCATTTAGGAAACTAGATGATGTACTTCTTTGTTATAGTCATTATTCTTGGGTTTTTTTTTTTAACTTTTCATTCAACTTATCCTCTGTGGAATTTTAATAACTAAAATTAGGAATAGATCAGATCTATTCATCCTTTGAATTCTGAGGAGAGTGATAGATCAGCATTCTCTAAGGTCCAATAGAGGAAGAGTCAGGGAGAATGACCTGCATGTTACTGGAGGTAACATTGACCTCTCCCATCCAGGAAAGGTCTGATGACTATTGTCTTCATATCCACCTTGAGGGTATTTTATAGTGCAATGAGCTATGCACGTGAATCAAAAAGATCAAAAGATCATAAATTTAGACCTGAAAGGGACATTGTAGTCCACTGAATTCAACACTTTTATTTTACAACGCCTCTAAGTCAGAATCCCCCTAAGCATGACGATATTGCCGTGCTGAGGAACCTTGGTGGGCCATAGATAGCCCGGCCTCCACGCCCCCTCCCCTCGCTCCCGTGTGTGGGGGGGTGGTCTTGGGAGTCAGGGCTCGGTGTGGAGGCCTGTTCGGGCCAGGGGCCGGAGAGCGGCTGCGAAATAAAATAAATTTTATTTATTTTGTAGATAGAGAAATTGGGTCAGAGAGGGTAAATGATTTGCTCTGGATCACACAGCTAATAAGTATCTAAGAAAGAATCAGAACCCAGGTTTTCTTGACTCTAGAGCCAGTGCTCTATAAAATATATCATGTTAGACTAAAGAATTTACTTTATCATAGATAAGTCTTATAATTTATTTTGAAGTTTCTTCAAAGCATCTTAGATTTAGAACTGTAAGAAACCTTAAAGACCATCTGATTCATTTTAATAGGCAAAAATAAAATTGTGACTTAGAAACTGTGACTTGTCTCAGTTCAATAGCAGAAGGGGTATTTTAATGCACTTAAAATGAGGATACTATTACCTATATAATTTCACAAAATCATAGAATCTCACAGCTGGATCCTCAAAAACAACCTCACTCAAACATGTACTTCAACAAAAATCTTCACCTTAAAAATGGAAAGTGTTCTTCAATTCTTTGATTAAAGATGTCCTTTGATTGGAAACCACTATCCCTTGAGGGACCTAACACATTCCACTTTCACAGAGTTCCATCTCTAAGAAGCTTCTCCCTCCCTAAGAATGTAAACACTTTGAGAATGATGTTTTTTGAGGTACTGTACTTTTTACTCCTCACCCAGCAGTCTCTGAAATTTGTAGATTGATCAAACTTAAAAGCATCTCTCTGCAGTTTATCACAATTGCTCTGAGTTTGGAACTTTGGGTCTAAAAAAGAACTAATTTAAACTCTTTTCTGAATGGTAGTACTTAAATTACTTGAATATAGTTCTAATGACTCATGTAAAACTTCAAACTAAACATCAACAGATCTGATTCTTCTAAGAGATGAACTCATATGCCTACACCATTTTTGATGCTCTACATGCAAAGAAGAGAAGAAAACTGGGAATAAGATGGTGGAAGTGATAGTATAGAGTTAAAAATGAAAATGAGAAAGACTGGAGATAAAATCAGTCTCACAATTTATTGGATGTGATTAGTGTAAAGAATGGGGGAAAAGATGCTTATCAGTATGGGATAATAATGATATCAGCTTCAGAAAAAAAAAGCGAACTAAAGTACAGGAGAGAGTGCTGGTTTCAGTAGTTGGTTTGTGGAGACAGAAATATCCTTCTAAAGATAGGAATATAATTTAGGTTAAATTTGAAGTCACTTCAAGGATAAAATATAGATCTATTGGTGGACCTTGGAATTAGAAACTTTATGTCCCTTTTAATTCAGCTCATTCCAAATGTCTGATGTATATATATATATATATATATATATATCTTTGTTATTCAACTATCTTTAATAGATCTCACTAACTCAATAGAATTATTGCTTTCATTTCTGTGGTGATTTCTAATTTACAATGCATTTTCACTACCATCATTTTTGTTGAATATAAGCATACTGTAATTACTTACATGTAACTTTACATAGTTTGTCTCACATGCTTGTCTCACAAGAATCTGATGAGATAGCTATATAATTTTTTGAGCTAAGTCATATGTTAATGTCTCCATTTTGCAGATGGGCAAATTGAGGATCAAGGAAATATAGTGACTCCCTGAAATTTTAAAAGTAGTTAAATGGCAGGGCATAGAATTTGAGTTGAGGAATTATTTTTTTATTCCAAGTTCTACTTGGAAATTTATCTAAAAATTCTGGCTTCAAGGGGAGGGCAGAGCAGTGACAGTTTTGGTACTGAGTATTGTATAGGATAGAGAAAGACAGAGACTTGCCATAACCTTTTGGAGCTTAGAAGAAAATCATAGCCACTTGAAGAAGGTACCAAAACAGGAATTTGGTGCACAGAAGAGTAGAGTTGTGTTGCATGGGACAGTGAATTGATAGGTGGAGCCAGTAAGTACCTAATAAAGGTATGCTTAATTTGAATTTTAAGTAGAGGAAGGATATATCATGTCTTCCCTACAGAGGACAATATTCCAGTAGTGCACTTCTGATTAAGGATGAAAAATGAGCTTTGATTTTCACACTAATGGCCTTACTATAGCTAACCAATTCTTAGATATATATATATATTGTTTTTTGCTGAGGCATTTGGGTTTAAGTGACTTGCCCAGGGTCACACAGTTAGAAAGTTTTAATTGTTTGAGATAAGATTTGAACTCAGGACTGAAGTTGTGTCCACTGCACCACCTGACTGCCCCAGAGATGTTGTAAATGAGATTCTTGCTTTAGGTATGAGTTGATAAAAATGATCTCTGAGGTTCCTTTCACATCTAAAATTCTAACACATTTTTATTTTTTAATTTACAATTTATTTGCCCCCAATTACAATGCAAAAATTATTTTAATATTCATTTTTAAAACTTTGAGGTCCAAATTCTCTCCTTTCCTATCTCTCCCAACCCCACATTGAAAATGCAAGTTTATTTTATGCATGTATAGTCCTGTAAAACATATTTGCATAATACTTATGTTGTGAAAGAAAACATAGACAGAAAACTTGAGAAAAATAAGTTTAAAAGTATACATCAATCTGTATTCAAACACAATCAGTTCTTTGTCTGGGTATAGATAGCTTTTCATCATAAGTTCTACAGAATGTGTTGGATTGTTGTATTGCTGAGAAAAATTAAGTCATTCACAGCTTATCATTTTACAATATTTCAATTACTTTGTATATAGTACATGCTACTTTGCATAACCTTTTGCAAGTCTTTCTGGGTTTTTCTTAGAGCATCCTGTCCATTATTTCCTATTGCACAATTTTATTCTATAACAATCAAATTGCATATTTTGTTCAGCCATTTCCTAATTAATGGTCATCCCCTCAATTTTCAATTCTTTGCCACCAGAAAAGAATTGCTATAAATATTTTTGCACATATAGGTTCTTTCCCTTTTACTTTTTTTATTTATTTTTGAATGGAGAAATAGTAGTAGTATTGCTAGATCAAAGTGTATGCATAGTTTTCTATCTCTTTGGGCATAGTTTCAAATTGTTCTACCAAATGGTTGAATCAGCTCACAATTCCATCAACAATGTATTATTGTTTCATTTTCCCTACATTCCCTCCAATGTTTTCATTTTCCATTTCTGCTCTATTAATTAATTTAATAAGTATGAGGGAGTGCCTCAGAATTGCTTTAATTTGCAGAATGATTTAGAATATTTTATATGGTGATAGAAAGCATTGATTACTTCATCTGAAAACTGTTCATATCTTTTATTCATTTATCAATTGGGGAATGGCTATTATTTTTATAAAATTAGCTCAGTTACCTATATATTTGAGAAGTAAGGCCTTGCTTTGGTTGTCGAGGGGTTTTTTGCAGTTATAATTGCTAACTATATTTCCCTCTATTCTTTTCTCCCATTTATTCTATTCTCTGTCTCTCCTTTCACCCTGTCTCTCCTCAAAAAGTGTTTTATTTCTAATTATCATTTTCCCCAATCTGCCCTTTCTTCTTTCATCCTCTTCTCTTATCCCTTTTCCATCTTCTTTCCTAATTTTTCAATTGATGGTATGTGTTATTCCATTTTAAGTCAATACTGATGAAAATAAAGTTCACTTATTGCTTCTCACCTTCCCTACCTTTTCCACTGTAAAAAACTTTTAATGCCTCATATCAAAAAAAAATCACCATATTCTATGTTCCCCTTTCATTTTCTCAAAGTGCATTCTTCCTTTATTCTCTATTTTTATTTTTAAAGATATTGATCACTAGTTAAGATGACAGGAAATGAAAATGATAACTATTGAAGGGAATGTGGGAGTACTGGAACACTAATACTTTGTTGGTGGAGTTGTGAATTGATCCAACTATTCTAGAAAGCAAGTCGGAACAATGGCCAAAGGACTATCAAACTTTGCATTCCTTTTGATCCAGCACTGTCTCTACTGTGTCTGTATTCCAAAGATATCACAAAAAGGTAAAAGGAGCCACATGTCCAAAAATGTTTGAAGCAGTTCCTTTTATGTTGGCAAGAAACGGGAAAATGAGTGTATGTCCATCAGTTAGATAATGACTGAATAAGTTATGGTATAGGAATGCTATCGAATATTATGCTGATCATAAGAAATGATCAGCAGGATGATTTCAGAAAGTCCTGGGAATACTTACCTGAAGTGATGCTAAGCAAAGTGAATAGAACCAAGAGAACATTGAACACAGCAACAACAAGATTATGTGATGATCAACTCTGATGAATGTGACTCTTTTCAACAATGAGGTGATTCAGGGCAATTCCAACAGATGCATGATGGAGAGATCACTAAGCATTCAGAAAGAGTACTGTGGAGACTTAATGTGGATCATAATAAGGTATTTTCAACTTCCTATTGTTGTTATTGCTTGCTAGTTTTTTTCTTTCTCATTTTTTTCCCTTTTTGATATGATTTTTCTTGTGTAGCATGATAAATGTTTAACATGATAAAAGTTTAACATATATTGGATTTCTTGTTGTCCAAGGGAGGGGTGAGGAAAGGGAGGGAGAAAATTTTAGAACACAAAGTCTTACAAAAATGAATGTTGAAATCCATCTTTACATGTATCGGGAAAAATAAAATACTATTGAAAAAATAAATCATCTCTTAATATCCAACTCACATTTGTGCCTTCTATTTGAACATACTTCTAACTACTAAATAAAGAGAATATTATGAATTTTTATGAATTACAATTCTCATGTAGGGATGTAAATAGTTTAACCTGATTAAGTTCCTTAAGATTTCTCTTCCCTTTACATTTTTATGTTTCTCTTGAAAGTTAAATTTTCTATTCAGCTCTGATCTTTTCATCAAGAATGCTTGAAAGTTTTCTATATCATTGAATATCTAGTTTCCTCCATGATTTATACTAAGTTTTGCTGTGTAGGTGATCCTTGATTGTAATACTAGCTCCTTTGTCTCTGGAATATTATATTCCAAGCTGCCCAGTCCTTTAATGTTTAATGTTGTGTGTGGACTAGCTCTCTGGAGGATCTTGGTACCAGCTGGAGTCCTTGGGATTAGAAGACAAGTGAAGAGCCGGGATTCACATGGATGGGCAAACATGGAGTTGTTTATTCCAAATTCTCTCAGCCTTACATACCCAAATACTCTTACATAACTATAGCACACTGCTCATGTGCTAACTATATACTGTGCATGAAGGACCACATAAACAACTCGCTATTGTATGTAGATATCTCTTTACTATTTGGCGTCACTCTGTTTAATTACAACACAAGTTGTCATTGCCCCCTGATTTCTCAGGAAGGCTGAGAGCAATCAGACACTGTCAGCAGGTTTCCTCTAGGTTGAAGGGAATTATACCACACCCAGAGTTACCCCACTGTCTGCTATTACTCTTATCTTTTCCAGACAATAGTTTTTGTTTGTTTGTTTGTTTATTTGTTTTTCTCATTCTGACTGCCTGCAACATTTTCTCTTAGAACTGGGATTTCTGTAATTGATTATAATATTCTTGGAAGTTTACATTTAGGGATCTTTTTGGGACATTATTTGCAAATTCTTTCATTTTGCATTTTACCCTATGGTTCTAGAATATCAGGGCATTTTTAAAATATTTTCTTGAAAGATATTTTCTAGGCTCTTTCTTAAGTTATTTTTTCTGGTAATCCAATAAATATTAGTTCAATGATTTTAGTTCAACAACCCAATGGTTTTCTGGTAGTCCAATGAATTTTAAATAATCTCTTCTGGATCCATTTTGCCAGATTGTTTGCTTTTTTCAATAAGATATTTCCCATTGTCTTCTATTTATTTTAGTTCTTTTTGATTTTATCTTATTTTTTCATGATTTTTCTTAAAATCATCAGCTTCCACTTTGCTCAATTCTAATTTTTAAGGAATTATTTTCTTCAGTGAGCTTTTGTATCTCCTTTTCCACTTGACCATTTCTATTTTCTAATTTTTTCCTTCACTGATTTTTTATGCATTTTTTCCTTGTTTGGGCAATTTTGCTTTTCAATGCATTTTTCTCCTCATTGATTTTTTGTACCTCTTTTACTATGTGGTCTAGTGTTTTTTAAAGGTAGTGTATGTGTGTCTCCTTTACCAAATTTTTTTTCATATTTTTCTTCCATCACTCTTATTTCTTTTCCCAATTTTTCCTCTACATCTCTTACTTGATTTTCAAAATCTATTTTGAGTCTTGCATGGCCTAAGACCAATTCATATTTTTTTTTTCTTGGAGGCTTTAAATTTAGGTGTTTCAACTATTATGGATGCTTATTCACTAGCTCCCAAGTTCTTCTCCTGTTTGGCTAAAGTTGTGGCCATGCTGGTATAGCCTGTGCTAGACTTCTGTTCCACTCTCACCCAGGTGTGACACACTTTCCTGCCAACCTTTTAATTTATCTTTGACTGAAAGATTATTTCACTCTGTCCTTTTGTGGATTCTAACATTTCAGAAATTGTTTTATGGCATTATATAAAAGTGTTCAGAAGGATTTAGGGGAAAGCCCAGGCAAGTTGATGCTTTTTATTGTCATCTTGGCTTAGCCTACCCACATTTTTCTTGTTAACAATCCAATTAACCAAAAATTAATTGGAAATTAACTAATTTAATCATAAAGAATGAATGGATAAAACAGCAAATCATAGATACAATCAATAATTTCATCCAAGAGAATGACAATAATGAGTCAACATAACAATCCAATTAGGTAAATAGTGTAAACTGTTTTGCTTCCCTTTTGATAGATGAGGCTACTGAAGCACAGAGAAGGTAAGTGATTTGGTGAAAGACAAATTAGTGTCATATTTCAACTTTAACCCATAACAACTCTGATCTCCAAACTTGTTTCACTATACACATTCTAACTCAGACTTAGTCTGAGTCTCCTGTTTTGTTTTTTTCAACTCCTTCCAATGTGTATATATGCACATGTATACATACACATACACATATGTAAATACATAAACACATATTACCTTGAGCATTGTTTTATAAATTTTATGTTTCAAATTCTCTCCCTTCCTCCAGCATCTTTCTCAACCATTGAAAAATCAATGAATACAATTTCAATTATACATGCGGAATAATGCAAAACATATTTCCATATTTGCCATGTTGCAAAGAAAAACAAACAAGAAAAATAAAGTGAAAATTGATAATGTAATTTGTATTCAGATTTAATTGATTCTTGCTCTACAGGTTAATATCATTTTTCATCATGATGGTTCAGAATTATTTTGGATCATTGTAACAATCAGAGTAGCTAAATCTTCCACAGTTACTCATTGTTACAATGTCACTGTTACTGTGTACAGTGTTCTCCTGGTTGTGCTCACTTCTTTGCATCAATTCTTGTCTCCCCAGGTTTTTAATGAAACCACCCTTCATCATTGTTTAAATAATAATATTCCATCATAATCATATGCTACAACTTGTTCAGTCATTTCTTAATTAAGGGGTATCACCTTAACTTTCGATTCTTTGCTGTTACCAAACAACAACAACAAAAAAAAAACAAACTTGCTATAATTATTTTTGAACATTTTTGGATGTATTTTTTAATTTTTTCTTTAATCTCTTTGAGGTACAGACCTATAAGTGGTATTGATACCTTGAAGGATATAAATAGATTTATAGTCTGTTGGGCAGAATTCTGAATTGTTCTTCAGAATGATAGAACTAGTTCATAACTTGACCAATAATGTTTTAATGTCACTATTTTTTTCCTCTTTTCCTCCACCACTTGTCATTTTCTCTTTTCTGTCATGATAACTAATATGTTAGGCATGAAATGGTATCTCAGGGCTATTTTAATTTTAATTTATCTGACCAAATAGCAATTTAGAACATGTATTTCCAATCAACAGTATTTATTTTTTCCCAAGTGCTTGTAAAGATAGTTTTCAACATTCATTTTTATAAGATTTTGAGTTCTGAATTTTCCCCCTCCTACCACTCACTTCCAAGGCACAAAGAAATAAGATAAAACGTATATCATGTACTAATAGTATGTGTACTATTATGTATGGATGTAACCATGTAATATTAATCATATTCCACAATAGTCATGCTGTAAAAGAAGAATAAGAACAAAAGGGAAAACCATAAGAAAGAAAACACACAGACACACAAAGAATAGTCTTCAATCTGCATTCAGAGTCTATAATTCCATTTCTGGATTTGGGTAGCATTTTCCATCAAGAGCTTTTTGGAATTGCCTTGGATCATTGTATTGCTGGCTGAGAATATCATTGAACAATGTTGTTGTTATTACGTGCAATGTTCTCCTGGTTCTGTTCATTTCACTAAACATAAGTTTGAGTAAGTTCGTTTTTTTTTTTTCTGAAATCCTCATGCTCATAATTTCTGATAGCACAATAGCGTTCCATTGCATTTGTATATCACAACTTGTTCAGCGATTCCTTATTTGATGAGTATTCATTTGGTTTCCAATTCTTTACCACCACAAAAAGAGCTGCTATAAATATTTTTGTACATGTGGGTTCTTTTATCTCTTTCTTGTTTTTTTGGGGGGGGGCGATACAGACCTGATAGTAATATTGTAGAGTATTTTTTTTCTATTTGACTAACTTTAATTTCTACTTCTGAAAACTGCCTCTTTGTATCCTCTGATGCCATCATTTGGGGAATGGTTTATATATTTGACTTAGTTTCCTGTATATTTTGAGAATCTTGCTTCAAATTTTTTGATGTTACTTCATTCTCCATGTGATTATTTTAATTAAGATTTTTTTTTGCTTGTGCTTTGTCCCTTCTAGCACATTTCAAGACAAATCCTTTGAGGAATAAACAGGATTGGCAACTTTCCTTGATATTCCCATAATACTTTTTTGAAGATGCATATGGGTGTATAATGAGACTGATTCACCCACAAAGATGCCCATAATCTGGAGATGAGTAACAGTATGTGGGATGATCTCAGACATGGAACAGCTGTGAGCAACAACTGAATGTGGACCTTGAGTAGGGGGGGGAAACGAGCTCAGCCCTTTGTGAAGTGAGAAAATTATACATGGAAAAACAGACTCACATAGTCACTGAAATATTACAAAAGAATTGGACAAAAAGCTTAAGCGATGAAACAAGTTACATGATCTGGATCATTCCTTATGTCATCTCGAAATCTTAGATTTTTAGATTATACAGTGGAAAACAGGTGTTTTATCTGTCACATAGAATGATTAGTAGAATCACATGAAAATATGACTAAAGCACTATATATATATATATATATATATGTATATATCAGAGATTATAGATTTCAAGTTGTAGGAGTTTTAAGAGATCAGTAGTCAATGCCTAATTTTTCAGATACTTAAAAACAGGCCTGAAGAGATTAAGTAACTAATTTATCAAGGTCACTGAACTAGTAAATGGCAAAGTTGGGATTTGAACCTTGTTCTTCTTATCCAAGATTAAATAATCTTTCCACTGTATCATGAGTGGCTGTATAATGGCTCATCATGCTGACCATCAAGATCATTGTCATGATCACTATCACTATAATTATTATGAGATTATATTTATAAAGCAGTTATTACAGTGTAGGCACTGCATATTGTAGGTGATTAATAGTTTTTTTCTTTTAATAGTTCTACTAGTTATGTGACTTACAAGCAAGGATCCAAGCAATTGGGAACATAAAATTAAGAACTTGAAGATATCTTAGATATCATTTAATCTGAACCCTTCATTTTATGGGCAAGTAAACAGGTGATAGAAACAGAGGTAAAGTGACCTACCTGATCTCCCTCAAAAAGGAATAATGGGGCAGTTGATTTTAAAGCCAAATGTTCTTCCTCAAGGTCCACTGTTCTTTCTAACATATCACACTGTGGTTTTCCTTATCAGTAAAATGGGGATAGTAATAACTTTTACCTTTTAAGATTTGAAGAAGGGATTTCAGGAGAAAGAATATGAAAAACACATATGAATATAAGCCATTATATATATAGTTATTATTATAAAACGACCTTGTAGATAATCTAGTTTATGATTTCTTAGCCTTTTTTAGTATTATGGATCCTTTTGACTTTTATATTTTAAAATTCATAAAATAAGATAAATTGGATTACAAAGAAAATCATTTATATTAAAATATAACTATCTGTGTGCATGTGTATATGTTTGAGGACTCCAAGTTTATAATCCCTGATCTAGTCTAACCTCATTTTATAAAAAAACAAATCAAGATTTGTAGAGATCAAATGACTTGCCCAGTTTCAAGATGCTAATTATTGTCCAGTCTTTACCACTGCTAAAAATGTGGGCAAATCACTGTCTCTTGGATTGTCAATATTTTTAGCTTTAAAAAGAATAGATATACATTTCCATTAGTATTAGTAGCACCATTAGTGCTCTAAGAGAACTGTTGAATAAAAAAGCACATTGTAAGGCTTGAAGCATGACAAGAATATGAGTACTTATTATTAGTACTGTAGTCAGGCTAAGATTCCAGGTCTCTCCTGTACCTTAAGAGTGGGTCTTTCCACCACGCCACATTAATTTCATTATAATTATAACAATTACCCTAGCCTTTGGTAGTCAGGGCTTCTAGTCTTTCTTATTTTTTGATAGGAGAATAAACTCAAGCTCAGGAAAGTCAAATTGTTTTTCCATCACATACTTTAACTAGAAGGATCTTTACTAAAATTCAGCTCTTTTAACTCCTAGTTAATTGATTTTTCCAAAGCCAATTTGGATTTCAATATATGTTTCTAATATTTGAGCAATCAAAAATGGAATACTTAAACCAATCTTCTGGGGATAAAGTAAGTTTTGAAATGCCATAGTTTAGATATTATAAAAATAAAGAGACCTCCTAGAGCCCTGTAAATTTGGACTGCCAAGTATGTTTAGGAAAATCAAAGATACAATGATTTTTTCCTTAGATAACTGTCATTCCAACAGTGAAACTTTCAAGGAAGATGTGATTAAAAGAATGTTAGATATTCAATTATGCTTCTTTAATTTTCTTAGAGAAGACAATGATTTTCTTTAGTTTTAGATTCATTCTGTCATCTTTCCTTCTTATTATCAAGTATATGCATATACCTTCCTGCCCTTCTTTCTTTCCCCTTCCTCCTTTCTCCCCATTTACTTATTTCCTCTTTTTCTGATTTTTAAGACTTGCAAAATATTTGATTAATATTTATTTCTTTGATTGGTGATCAATATGAATCCTGAAATTGGGCTAGATTTTTCTTCCACAAGGACTTTGACATGAATTTTCTTAGTTCATTTGGCTATCAAGAAACAGAACTGAGATATGAAACTGGTTCTTCTGGCTCTAAATCTAATGCTCTTTGTATTATGTTAAGTCCCCTTAGGACAAAGGAACGGGTTTATACTCTCCAGGGCAGAGAAGAGATAAACCATGTAGTCAAATCTCAACTCAATATGTATTGGTTATATGCTAATATGCACTGGCCAAGAACTCACTACAGAATTTCTAACAATGCAGGCAAAGAATGAATTGGATTTTTTTTCTCTGCTACTTCTTTTCACCTATATGGTGCCTAAAATCATCAAAGCCCATAAGGTCTTTACACGTAAATTTTTTATAGCATATACAAGCCGTTTAATAAATGTTTGTCAAATCAAATTGAATTAATTTTTTTCTTATCATATTACCTCCATCTTTTATATGTATAGGTTTTTTTTTTCTTTTTTTAATTGATCTTACAGTTATTTACTATTTACCTGTAAGTATTGACTTAGAGTTATACCTGTTTAATTCAATCCTGTTAGTTTCTCATCTGCCAAGATTTTTTTGGATGCTGACTCTGCTAACGAATGTATTGACTATTTCTCCCAATTTTAGGTGTGCCATATATAAAATGTGTTAAGCATACCAGTCTATACCTCTACTTAAATCACTGTTGGATAGACTAATGTAGTGACAGAATGTTTGATGGATTAGTTTAAGAAGTATTTAGTAAGATTCAAATGTGAACAAAATTCTGTGCTAGGTCTTGAGTATACAAATATCCCTTGAGGTTTGTATCTTTTATGAAGTGAGTCTTATGACTTAAATATACCTCTAGAACTCATCTTTCCAATTATGCTGTCTCTAGATACACTTCCTCCTTAGTCACTTTATAGGTAGATCTGAGTCTATGCTTTTATGAAACATTCCAAGGGAGATAATATCTCCAAAGCACTTATCATTGTTGATACACTCATTGAATCCTCCCTTACATTTCCCCTATATTCCCCCAAGTCTTACTCTAATGTATGCCATTGGATGGAACTTAGAGAAATGGTCACTATTCCAGCATATTCACTTGACCCAAGAACTGATGGACTGTATTCTAAACCCTCCTATTCAGATATTCAGCCTGTGTCATTATCATTGGGACCAAAGTTGGCAGAGGCATCACATTACCTGCTTATGTGTGGTATCTGCCTAGAATAGGAGGTGGTAGCAATACCATTAGGTACTGGGAACAGTGCATATGCCTCCATATCTCATGGTGAGGAATCAACCCAACAACAAGCACTTATCAACTACTCACTATGTGTCAAGCATGGCACTACAAGTGTATGCTAGTCATTCAGAGATTAAAGTGAAATAATTTGTGCCTTCAAGTAACTTACCTTCTGTTAGGAGAGAAAGCATGTACATATTTAGCATGGGGGACACTGAGGGCCAGGTGAACTTCTATATTTATGTTTCTAAATATTTTGTGCATATTTATTCACTTGAGCTACAGAACAAAAATTGGAAAAATTGCACTAGGGGAAATGTGTTTTGTGTTTAGAGAAGTCTTCAGCTCATATTATTATGGTCCTTTCACAGTTTTGTGATAAAAATGAATGTTATTTTTATTTTCAAGTTGGCCAAGCTATCTATATTTCATGTTTTGTTTTTCCTCTTCCAAAGTCCATTGACATGAAAAGATAAATTCTTTTTATAATATACACCACAATTATTTTGTGTGTGTATACATGCACATACATGCATATACAAAGATAGTTTATATAGGTCCCATAAGAGAAGAACAATATATCTGCTGTCTAAAGACCAGCCATACTAAATGTAACTCTCAGCTGTAGAAGGTGCCAGCAAAGTAATGAAATATTTGGCCACCATAAGTTCTGAAGACCATTTTCTAAAGAACAGACAAGTTTTGATCTGTGCCCATGGAAAGAATATTGATGTCATTAATTCATAGTTCCTTCAAATACTGAAGTAGGTAAAGTGTTTTTTCATGAATTTTCCATTCCATGAACGGATATAGAATTTCTAAAAACACATAGTGATGATATTTCCATTGTTTTCAAATATTTAAAATGTTGTCAGGCAGAAGAGAGATTCTATACTTGGCCCCAGAAGGAAGAACTAGAGGCAACAAATTGAAGTGCGAGGTAAATTTAGGCTTGATGTAAGGTTGAGGAAGTTTGGGGAGAGGAAACTCATGAATAATTAGAAAACTAAAACATAGAATTGACTTTTTTGCAAGATAGCTTACTCCCTATCACCGATGGTTTTTAGCCAGAGACTAGAATTCAGCTTTGTTGTATAAGGGAGGGGAAGATGGAGCATTGTAGGTTGGACTCGATGCCCTTTGTGGATCATTCTCTCTCTGATGTTCTATGATTCCATGACAACAATTTCTTTAAAAAAAGACAGATGGGTACAGAACTTTCATACAACTTATTACTTATTATTTCCAGAGTGTGTTCCATGGAATATGATTGTAGTTTCATTTCTGGCCAGTGATTATTGTTTCATCAAATGAAATGTTCCAAAGAAATTGCCTTTCAGAACAATCTTAGCTTGCCTTTGCTTTTTGTTCCCATTTTTGGCCTCTCAACTCTGATCAAAAGGAGGATAGGCTTTCTCTAGAGAAAGCAGATTCCCTAGTATGGCAGGTTTGGTTATTTAAATGGAGTCTGGTTACACCATTGTCAGGTATATTCTATACAGAATATATATTCAAAGTAGACGTTTAGCTGACCTCAAAAGATCCTTCTAAAGTAAGATTGTGTGAGTCATTTCACGACTAAAGAAATTTGTTTTGTCTGTTATGGTCTGAATTCTAGACCGAGGATCTGTTTATCTTACAGCAGGAGTTTATTTATTTATTTATTTTACCTTTTTGTGTGTTTTGAATCCCATTGATGTTCTGCGGAATTATTGGGACCACTTCCCAAAAAAATTATGCTTTTAAATAATTGATAGAAAAGTTAGATTTCAATTAAAGATTAGTGTAAAATAAAGATGTACTTTTTTTCCTGACCAAGTTCATTGATCCCATAAAATCTATCTATGGATCCTTTGGATATCCAAGGAGCCCAAATTAAAATTGTCAGGCAGATATAAAGGATCAATCACTTAATTACAGTTATATATGTCATTCTAGCTTTTTCTGGGCTTAATGTGCTTGTGGTCCATTTAGCTGCTTCTATTTGGCTAAGCAATGATTTCAAGTCAAGAATTCAGTATGATTTAAAATCAACAAAGCGATGGACAAAGCAATCTCCCTTTTATCCCAATGTCAGTCTTTCAATTAGGGATGCAGTAGTTGCAAGTAGTCAGGCATGCCATTCCGCGAGTAGTATAATATAAGAGAAGAAGCCCTCATGTCTAAAGATCTGGCTTAACTAAGTGCTGCAGTGCTTAGATTGCTGAATTTAGAGCCTGAAAGACTAGTGGTTGAATCTGCCTGTGGCATCTACACTCTGTAAGAACAGGATTCTTAGCCACTTTAAAGCTCAGGAGTCTTCCTTATAAAAAAGGGGAAAAATAATAACTTACCAGGTGGTTGTATGGATGCAACATGATAAACTTGGCAAAGTAATTTTAAAAGTTTAAAATATGGTATATGTTTTACTAATCACTGACAAAATCAATCATTATTAAATCACCTTAAGAATTAAAAAAGTATATAGCAAAAGAGGCAAGTAGCAACACAATCTTATTCTTTCAAGAATAGTATTCATTTTTTCAGACATTAACTGGATTCCTGCCATGTATAAGATTATATTTGTTTCCAAGGAATTCATGGAGATGATTAAGATATAGGCCTTGAACGCAAGATCTTCTGGCATAGGAGACATAAAGCATATGGACAAAAAGCAGTCTTAGAAATTTACACAGTTATCAGAACCAGGAGTGAAATCCAAGGGGTCTGGCTCCAAATTTTACTTTACCTTGTTCATTTTCTGTGCTTTTATTTGCACAGTTTGCAAATTGGGAAGAATTACACTTGGGTTCTTTCCCTTAAAGTGGGACTGTGAAGAAAGTATTTCAGAAACTCTTAAATCCTTTGTAAATCTAATCATCTTTAGTGTTTAGAATATAATTCTTTAGTTTCTAGAACCAGCGATGACTTACAATGTGACCTTGATAGAATCTCCCTATTGGTGAATAAGGTTAGACTAGCCTACATTTTTTTATAGAGGCACCTTCTGAGAATTGGCTAATTAATGTTTGTAAATTAGTTAATTAGCATTTGAGATTCCATTCTCAAAGGTACTACAAAGAACAAGGTATTATTATCTGGGGGGGGGGCATCTCTGTCACAATTGATACAAAAGAAGGGGAGGGAGACAAAAGAACAAGCATAGCTTCATGCCTTTGAAATGCTTTCCAAACCATTCATCATTCTAAGTATCCTGAAGTGATGAGATCTTCAATTCATGAAGAGTTTCTTTGTCCTTTTTACAGGACAAAACAAGTCAGCTCACTCTTAGCAGAATGAATGTTCTCCACTACTATTTATGTAACTGTGTGCCAGAAAAGATTTCCCCTAATTGACAAAAAGAAAAAAGTTTCAATTATCAGTTTGCATGGATGCTGCACCATGGGTAAGAATACATATCCTTTTAGGTACATGACTTATTTTGAATATAAGTGTATATAAATATTGGAAAGGAATAGACAACTTAGATTGCCAGTTTTCATAATATACACTAAATTAGGCTAACTGAAACATGAATGTTTTTCTCAGAAAGTGGTAAAAGAAAATAATGCTATTTTGCTCTAAAGCATGAGACTCCCAGGATAGAGCCCAATTTATATGCAACCTTTTTCAAAAATTCTTCCTTGAAAGCAGATAGATACATAGACTATATGCATACATATGTGTGTGTATATATGTGGGGGGGAGGGGTGTCTGCTGCCAAGGAGGATAGAAGAGATGGGAAGAAATAGGATTGCGTTTGGGTTGAAGAAAATCACACATTAGGCACCAACCCCTAGCTTTTTATTTTAATTATTTTTGTAAAGAATGTTCTAATTTCTATTAATACAGAAGAACTCTAAGGTTAAAGGTATATTCTAAGGTGTGTCCCATCTAATTTTGGCACACAGGTGGTTGTTCCACTACAGTTATGATATTTCAATGGAGAACAAAAAGCTATGAATATTAATATTATTATTGCTATTATTATTATTTTATAATAATAATACTTCCTACTTCAAGAATCTTTGAATTTCTTCGTCCTATTAATGAAATAGGGTAATAAGATCATAGAAATAGAACCAGAATATTTATTCTTACATACACATCTAAGGATATAAGTAAGAAAAAAAGGCTCAAGGAGCTTATAATCTAATAGAGGATGATAACTGAAATTTTAGGTGGAATCAAAGTACTTTGTGCAGGAAATCAGTGAAGTCCATAGAAATGTATCTAGCTTGATGGAAGAGGTAAGAGGAGTGCAGCCAGATAGGAAATGTCATTATTATTCCCCCACTTTACAGTTTAGCAAAATAAGCTGAGAAGTTAATAGAAAGACCAAGGATCACATAGTTTTGTTTCTAAAAAAGACTCAGAATCAGCACATAGTGCAGATTGGGGTTTCTTGAAAAATCATCAATCCCTCTGTAACAAAAGATATTTTGAGGCTGCTTTTCTGAATATTACCAGTTTCACTAATAATGGTATTTTTTTTTAAAATTTTATTTTATTTGCATAACATGTGTCGGTAATTCTTCAACAATAACCCTTACATAGCTTTCCGTTACAAATTTTTCCCCCCAACTTCCCCACCCCTTCCCTAGATGGCAGGATATCCACTACATGTTAATTATGTTAAAATATTGGCAAATCGAATATATGTATACATATTTCCAAACTTATCATTGTTGTGCAAGAAAAATCTTATCTACACAAACGATATATCAGATAAAGGAAACACAATGTAAGCAAACATCAATCAAGGAGTATGAGAATGTTATGTTGTGGTCCACATTTCGCATCCCTCTCTC
The DNA here is from genome assembly GCA_023553655.1 of Myrmecobius fasciatus. Lineage (NCBI taxonomy): Eukaryota > Metazoa > Chordata > Mammalia > Dasyuromorphia > Myrmecobiidae > Myrmecobius > Myrmecobius fasciatus. Next base: position 72,458 of record JAJPUD010006231.1, on the reverse strand, counting down.
TGGGTGTATATGGCTTTCTTCAGTGAACAATTGGAAGTGGTTTGAAACATATCATTGTTGAAGAGAGCCATGTCCATCAGAATTAATTGTCATATAGTACTGTTGTTGCCGTGTATAATGATCTCCTGGTTCTGCTCATTTCACTCAGCATCAGTTCATGTAAGTCTCTCCAGGCCTCTCTGAAATCATCTTGCTGGTCATTTCTTACAGAACAATAATATTCCATAATGTTCATATACCATAATTTATTCAGCCATTCTCCAATTGAAGGGCATCTATTCAATTTCCAGTTTCTAGCCACTACAAAAAGGGCTGCCACAAACATTCTTGCACATGTGGGGCCTTTTCCTTTCTTTATGATTTCTTTGGGATATAAGCCCAATAGAAATGCTGCTGAGTCAAAGGGTATGCACAGTTTGATAACTTTTTGAGCATAGCTCCAAATTGTTCTCCAGAATGGCTGTATCCGTTCACAGCTCCACCAACAATGCATCAGTGTCCCAGCCCTCCCACAACCCCTCCAACATTCATCATTAACTTTTCCTGTCATTTTAGCCAATCTGACAGGTGTGAAGTGGTATCTCAGGGTTGTCTTGATTTGCATTTCTCTGATCAACAGTGATTTGGAGCACCTTTTCATATGACTATAAATAGTTTTAATTTCATCCTCTGAAAATTGTCTGTTCATATCCTTTGACCAAATAATGGTATTTTTGAGAAACAAGAAGGTCAGCTTGGTACAATGAAGTGTATACCATGTTGCCATAGTAGGGTAAGGATTTGACCTTTGATTATTCACTATAGGAAATTCCAAGATGAGGAAACTTCCTTTACCAAGTTAGGTTTGTATCTTCTCTGTATTCCTAGTCTCAGATACTTATAATTTGTATGTACACATATGTGATAGATACTTTTAAACAGTAACTGAGGTCTGAATCAAAGGAGAAAAATAAAAACATAGGTATATTTGCCTATATATATATATACACACATGTGCATGCAAACACATTCATGTTAATATAGGTATACACATTTTACATATATACACATACCATCATATATATGCAATATGCATATAAACATGCATAGTAATTAAAATTATTTTTATCATACTAATATTATTTTCTCTGATATCATACAGACTTTCCTTTTAAGGAAATAAGTGTAATTATGAGCAGAGAATCATAGAGCCCTACCGAAGTCATATATGATAAGAAAAAATGAAACCACTGAATAATGGAAGGTAAAAGATAGAAAGAACCCTAAAGTATTAAATGTCATCCCCTGACCTGGAAGATGTACTAGTGCAAAATATTTTAAAATTTAAAGCCCTTAAAAATGTCAGATATTTGGGAGTGAGTGGGGGGAGTGTTATGCAGTTTCATAACTTCTAATTTTTTCCATTAAAAGTGGGGATACCCAGCATAGAAGCTCCTTGCATCAATGTAAATTGATGCTTCCATCAGTTAACTAGAAAAGTGAGGTTGGCACATTATCATACAGCTAATATGTGCCCCACAGGCAGGAATCCAGATCTTCTAGACTTTAACTCTATCAATCCATCAAATAGGTCTATAACTATTGTTAATAGATGGGAAAACAGATCAAAGTTAGTAATTTGCTTATTGTCATTTTGTGAATAGGTCTGAAAAAATTCATTTTTTTTCTAAGCTTTGGTCTGTCAGTGTATACTTGTTAACTTAAATAGAAATTAGGCCATTAGTAATATAGAAATGTCACTGTAGGGCACATGTTCATGTAAAAACAACCAAATAAAACAACCCCACTATGGAATATTATCTATGTTCTATTTTATTTTAGTTCATTTTGTTAAATAGTTCCCAATTCTATTTAAATCTGGTTCTAGCTGTACACTGGAGTGGCTTCCAGCCAAATATTTTACATCTCTGTGTTAGAACAACACATCATATTTTCAGCCCAAGAAAGTAATGCAAAAGAATTATTGAACTATGTGTGGATTAGTTTTCACTCATGACATGTTAGATGTGTTATTGAAGCAAGATATGAAGGCTATTTATTCCTTCTTTGAAGGCATCAAAATTCATTGCACTGATTCTGCAAGGAGAAACTTGTCTCCGGGTAAAAAGAATGGCAGGTTTCAAATGTGATGGTTAAGATGATGATGCTGTAGAATGAAAAAAAAACCCCAACTGGTACACCCTGGGAGACATTTTCTGTTGACTGCTTTATTTTTTATCCAGGATACTATTTCCCAAGACTGTAGACACCAAATCAATTGAAGATAAGTTGCTCAGAAACCTTCTGATGTCTGGGTCAAACAGAGCTGTAACTAGAAATATTTTCACCTGGAGCAAGAATCATGAAATAGGCATGAGAGATTATAATTAGTTTGAGAAGAAGCTCACCTGCATGTGGCAACTGGTAAAAGCAGCAGACTTACTCCAGGACATTGTGAGCATGGGAATGAATTGGATGAGTGTAGGATTTATCTGACGAGATGGTGAAAGAATTTACCTGGGGGAGTTGTTCTTCAGGGAAAGAGACTGTTTAATTATTTTATCTAACTCCTTTCTGTTCTAATTTCCTGGCTAAATCTTCAGTAATATAAATAAACAATATCACAAAATGACAGCATGTAGTTGAATTCAAACTATTCAAGATTATATTTGTATAAACTATACAGTTATAAAAATCATTTCAACCAAAAGAATGTCTTATTCATATTCATATTGCATATCCCATTAGTATAGAAATATTTAAAATTTATTTTCTACTTTAATGTTCTATATACTATTCTATATTATTTATTTTTAATATTTTATACTTATATGACAAATATTAAAATAAATTTTGTGGTTCTACACTAATGGGATATGCAATGTGAATTTGAATAATGTGACCACTGCACAGGATTCATTACTCATATCAATCTGGACCTAGTTTTAATTATGCTTGCTAATCAGGTGCCCAGTTTAGTTATTTATATAAAGCACTGCTGATTCTGTCAGCATCTTCTAAATTTCTCTCTTCTGAGGCAGGGACTCAACTGGCCTGGCCTAGTTAAGGCTCAAAGGTTAAGAAGACTTAATTTGTTTCAAAACTGCAAAATTGAATGTGAAAAGAGAATAAGAGGTCAGAGAACTGGATTTTTTGCTCTCATTACATCAAAACATTCCAGAGTTGAATTTACATAAAGGAAAATTGTAATCAAAACTGCATTTACCTATAAACCTTCCTCCCATCCTCAAGAGGCTACAACTTAACAGCACAGAATATAGTTGCTGCTAACCTAGAAACATTTCCAATAGTGACCCCAGAAATTCAGGATTTCTTCTCTAATTTCCCTTCTTCTTACTTCCCTTCCCCATGAAACATTCAGGAGGGGAGAAAGAGCTCCTTTTTTCTCCTGCTCCCCACTTCTGACTTAAGTAGGTTTTGGAATATCACTCTGTTATTATCATTGATTCCCATTATAATAACTGGCATACATTGGTAAAGTCTTGGGCATGCTCAGTTCAAGTTTTGAGGAAGCAATTTATTTTCTTATCCTGTAAAATGTTCTTCATACAAGATTCGCAAAGTTTTTTTCAGCTGGTTCTTTGGAGTTTGGCATTCCTCTGAGTTTTGGGGGAATCTCCTCTCTTCCTGGCATCTAACAGATTTATTTAAAGCTTGAGTTCAAGCATAATTTCTTATCAGTGATTGTATTGCTTAAGGTAAATGCCAGAGAATATAAAAAAGCCCAAACAGTCTTAAAGACAAGCTTAACTAGCAGTGAAATTCTCACACCACAGAAGGAACATTTTGGGGTGCAAACCAATCTATTTCTTCACATTGCCTTATTTTCTCCACTCACTTCTAGCTACTAGTTGGCATTGCAGCTTATAATTTTAATTCTGCCACTAGTTGGTTATGTGATCTTGGGGCAACTTACATATTTTGATATAGCAGAAAAATTATGAAGTTGGAAAGGTAGATTGCATCAGAAATTAGTTCCCATATGAAACACTGGTTTTATCATAGTAGCTTATGTTTATGGATCTCTTTAAGGTTTTTAAAACACTTTGCAGTCTTTTCTTCATTTGGTCCTTACAACAGCACTTGGAGGTTGGATGCTATTATTATCACCATTTCATAGAGAAGGAAACTATGGCTAAGAGATCAGTTGACTTGCCTAAGATCACATAGGATTTGTCTAAGGCTTTACTTGAACACAGTTTCCATTGAGTTCAAGTCCAGAACATTTTGCCCTGTATCAGTTTATACTGACCATCTATAGTCAACTCTAATTGTCATCTAAAAATTGGCACCTAACTCCGCATGGTCTCAGTATGCTCATCTCTTTTTATCTGGACTAATGAATTCACAAAATAGAGAATGTTAGAGTTGCAAATGCTCAGTCACTTGGTCTAGCCTTGTCTTTTCCCAGAAAAGGCAAATGAATCTGAAAGAAATGAATAATTTTCACTTCTCAAATTAATATAGTAAATTAGTGATTAGAAGTGAAGATTCCCTTTTTCTGATTTTTGCACTTTTAAAAAAAAAACTGTATAATGCCTACAGAATTAACCCTTGGGATTTTCTAAAGAGAAAATGATAGAAAAGAAAGGAATGGACTTTCTTTATTTCCTAGAATTTAGAGCTAAATCAGTCAAATAGAAAATTTTATTAGATCATCTAGTTCAACTCACTCATTTTACAGAGGGGGAAAAATTGGGTCCAAAGGGCTGAAGTCCCTTTCCCCTATAGGATAAATAGCAAAGTAGGGGAGAAGGGATTTAAATTCTGGTCTTCAGAATTTGGTTTCTGGGTTCTTTCCTCTATATTCAGAGAAATGTGAAATGTTAAATATGTGCAAGATGTTAATTATTATTATTATTAATGTTAAAAAATATATTGATGAGTAATCACTTATTCTTAGTGACTTGCCCTCAATAAATCCAGGATTAAAGTCATTTGTAACTGAAGATTTCTGAAAGAACTAGACAATGTTTTATCTTTGCATATCTGGAATGAGGCATTATGGTATAGCAGAAATAGCAGAGATGGAGTAGAAAGACACTTGTGTTCAAATACACTTCTGAAATATAGTAACTGTGTGATCCTGGGAAAGTCAAGTAAGCTTTTTCAGACTCAATTCCTTAATTTCAAAGTATGAAAAATAAAATATTAATTCTTGTCCCAAAAAATCACATGAATTTTGTTATGTAGATGTTTTGGAACAAGTTATAATATCAATATTATATCATGTTATGTATTGGACAATCTACCATCTAGAGGAGGGGAAGGGAAGAAGGAAGGAAAATTTGGAACAGAAGGCTTTACAAGGGTCAATGTTGAAAAATTACCCATGTATATGTTTTGCAAATAAAAAGCTTTAATAAAAAATACTATATCATGTTAGTGGTCCATGGGAAAATATCTATAGGAAACCAGTTTCTTTCTTGTTTAATGTCAACTAAGCTCATAGTTTCATAACATTTTAAAGCCAGTGTTTCTATTCAAAAGGGGAACTGGTAACTGCAAACAGTAATCCAAAGAAATAACAAGGTTTGGGGCAGCTAGGTGGTACAGTGGAGAGAGCACCAGCCCTGAAGTCAGGAGGATCTGAGGTCAAATGTGACTTCAGACACTTAACACTTCCTAGCTGTGTGACCTTGGGCAAGTCACTTAATCCCAATTGCCTCAACAACAATAACAACAAAAAACAAATGAAAGAAAAGAAATAACAAGGGAACTAAGTCAAATACTGGCCTCATGTGAGGACCCTTGTTTAAATAGAAAAAAAAAACAAAACCAAAAATGAAACAAAACATTTTAGAAGATTTGAATTCTCATTTAACCTTTTTTATCTCACACATCCATTGAAACCATAAATAACCAATATTCTTATCTGTAAAATGGAAATGATGAAATTTGAACTCCTTAATGTGAAAAAATAAAAACAAAGCAAAAACTAAAAATAAACATCAAAACAAAAACAAATACAAAGAAAACAAAACCCCTAATCTTTTAAAATCTCGGATTTGCTATAGAAATGAATTGTTTTCTTTATAACTGAAGTGCTGAATTATTATTATAATTGCTATTATTACATTTGTACAATCTATTTTGTGAGACGTAATGAGCCTTATGAGGTTCAGAACCATTAAGATTAATTCATATCATGTATTTGACAGGTATCATTTTGGGAAGTCACTGAACTTCACCATGATACACTTTTTAGAATTAACTTAGAGAAAGTTACTGATCTATAGAAACACAGGGGCTTTTCTCTTCAGGAAAATATTTTCTATACTACTGAAATGACTTGAATCACATGTTCTTTATGTCCCTAAATAAATAGTGATTTTGGTAAGGATATTGCTTTAAATTTTAAAATCATAATGTAAATGTTATAAATAGACATATAAACTTTCTCTAGGTGTGTGTCTGTCTCTGTCTCTCTGTCCTTCTGTCTCTGTCTCTGTGTGTCTCTATCTGTTTCTGTCTCTGTCTCTATCTCTCTGACTCTGTTTCTATTTCTGTCTCTGTCTCTATCTCTCTGACTCTGTTTCTATTTCTGTCTGTCTCTGTGTATCTGTCTGTCTGTCTGTCTATCTCTGTCTATATCTATCTGCCTACTTCTCTCTGTATGTTTGTGTGTGTTTGTCTTTTTTCTCCCTCATCAGCTGTCATGGGTGCAATTTTTAATATACAAGAAATTCCCAGATCTCTATATCTAGTTCTGGTCTTTGTCCTGAATTCTATCCCTGTGTTACCAATTGTTTATTGAATATTTCAAACTGGATATGTGTCCCATAACATCTAAAATTCAACATGTCCAACAAAAGATTGAATATCTTTCCTTCACTTTCTTCACTGTTTCTGGCCTTCTTATTCCTGTCAAGTGAATCATTAACCTTTTGGTCACCTGGAATCACAACCCAAAATGTATGCCTGACTATTCATATTCCTTCAGCCAACACACAAAATATTAATGATTTTATTTCTGTCATGCTTCTCTAGGCTTTCTCCTTCCCTTTCCTCATAGAGTCATGATCCTTATTCAAGCTCTTGTCAGCTGTCTCCTGGATCACTGCAATAGCTTTTTAATTGGTCTCCTTCCCTCAAATTTCTCCTTAATCTAATTCATCATACATACAGTTAAGTCAGCAAGCAGTTATTAAATTTCTATCATGTGGTAGCCTCTATAATAAGAACTAGAGACACCAGTATAAGCAAAAAGAAAGACTGTACTGTCAAAAAGCCTACCTGCTCCTATAGGAAGAAAACACATAAAAGACAGATGAAAGGGTGAAGTGTGTTAGGGTATTGAAAAGTAATTACAGCATAGATGTGTTGTCAAAATCAATCTAGTAAGAAAATGTATATACATAGCTCTGTTTGAAAAGAACTTTATTTTATTTCATTGAAACCTCAGACAGCCCTATAAGGTAAGTGCAATTATTGTCTCCATTTTACAAATGAGGAAACTTAGGGAGAAGTATGTTAAGTCACTTGACAGTGTCACACAGCAAATTCATGTCTGAGGCAAGACTTACATTTAACTCTTCCTGGCTATGAATATTGTACTTTATCCATTGTGCTACCTACTTCTTGATTTGTATAAATGATGTTCCCACCAAGAGATGTCATATATGTCTTTGAGTGTTGTCATTAAGTATGGTGACTGAAAAAAAAATAAGTTTAAGAAGAAAAGGAGGAAGAAGAAAAGGAGAAAGATAATGAGAGGAAACAGCAACTGGATCCAGTACTAGATGAAAAGATAAGAATTTCTTGGATCAAACTCCACCTTATAGGCAAGTCCCTTAGAATTTTTAAACCTCAGTTTACTCATCAATAAAATGAAGCCAGTGATACTTGTAGTCCTTATATCAGAGGCTGATTGTGAGAGCAAAATGAGAATATATGTATGCATGTATATGTACTATATGTGTGTGATATACATACATATATACACACATATGTGTATAATATATTATACCATATATCATATATATGCATATATATGTGTTTTAGAGTTTATATAAAACTTTTATAATAATGTCTATTATCATTATATCACCTAAATAGCCCGAGATGCCTTTGTAAAATGGTAACATTGAATTAGGAGATATAGTTTCTTTTTGATGCTAAAATGTATGATCTTCTGATTAGGTGATGATGACACCAGTAGTCATGATAAGCAGCACAGTGATTGGACACCGAGGTGGTATAGTAATTAAAATCTCTAAACTTGGGATCAAGAACATTTGAGATCAAATCCTACCTTAGCCACTATCTGAGTAACCCTGGAAAATTCACAATTTTCCCCAGGCTCATTTATCTCTTATATAAAATGGAACCTAATAATAGCATCTTCTTCACTGGGTCATTGTAAAGAAAAAGTAATATATACAGAACATTGCAGACCTTAAAATGCTATATGTATTTCAGGTGTTAAAATAATAAGAACATATCTATTGCTCACTAATTTAATTGACAAATATTCATTGATCAGGCACTATGTGGAAAGCATTAGTTAAGGAAGGCCTATAAGGAATTCTTGACCTTTTGTTCTTCCAGATAAACTTTGTTTTCTTGTTTTTGTTTTTTTTCTAGCTCTATAAAATAATTTCTTTGGAGTTTGATTAATATGACACTGAATAAGTAGAAAAATTTAGGTAGTATTGTCATTTTTATTTTATTAGCTTGGCCTAGCTATGAGCATTTGATATTTTTCCAGTTGACTACATCCTGACTTTATTTGTATGGAAAGTGTTTTGTAATGGTGTTCATATAGTTCCTGAATTTGCCTTGGCAAGTAAACTTCCAAATAACATACAAAAATGTTGATGATTTATGTGGATTTATTTTGTATCCTGCAACTTTGCTAAACTTGTGAATTGCTTCTAGTAGCTTTTCAGTTGATTCTCTAGAATTCTTTAAGTATACCATCGTATCATCTGCAAAGAGAGGTAATTTGGTTTCTTCATTACCTACCCTAATCCCTTTAATTTCTTTTTCTTCTTTTATCACCAAAGTTAACATTTCTAATACAATATTGAATTGTAATGGTGATAGTTGGTAACCTTGTTTCACTCCTGATCTTAATGGGAATTGGGTTCTAGTTTATCCCCATTAAATATGATTCTTGCTGGTAGTTTTAGATAAATGCTACTGATCATTTTAAGGAAGACTCCATTTATTCCTATACTCTCTTGTATTTTTAATAGGAATGGCTATTAGATTTTGTCAAATTCTTTTTCTGCGTCTACTGAGATAATCATATTTTTGTTAGCGTGGTTATTGACATAGTCAATTATGCTAGTTTGCATAATATTGGAATTGATTATTCTTTAAATGTTTAATAGAAGGTATATATGTGTATATATGTGTGCATGTTTATTCACTTGCATGTTGTTCCTTTCTCTCCCTCTTTCTTCCATTCTCTTTCCTTGCCTTCTCATTAATGCAATGTACCTAATACTCCCATATAATACAATGCATATAATACTCTGATCTAACAGTTTTATTATTACTCCCCCCAAAATATGGAATTTACTTTGGCCTGCATTTTTGAGTTATATTGTGAACCATGTCTAAAATGATGGGACTCATTTTGCATTGATAAAAGTTTAGTATTTCTTGAACTGGATTCCATGGCTGAAATATGACAATTTCCCTAATTGTGTAGACATTTAAACCTTTCCAGAAAGTTAGTTTTATTAAGCTTGATAAGCCTTCCTTAATTTTAACAATAAATAGCTAAATAAACAAATGGATAAATAAAAACTTCATTTATTGGTGAATTACTAAGCTTATGGCAAAAAACAAAAAAAAAAAACAATCACTCGTGAAGTTTTTTCTAAAGTTATCTGAATAAAAACTCATTAGAAGAGGATTGAATTTGATGCCTTTAAGAAGCATTCTTCTAAGTCACATTTGCATGATTGCTGATAATATGTATTGGGAGGGAAGGAACATGGGTGTATGTGTTGAGGGAGTTGTTGCTGAACCAGGTATGATCATGTGATAAATGTGAATAACTGATTATAGCACTTTTTTCATTGTGGAATTCTTTCTAATACTTTAGCTCATTTAATCCTCATAACTAACAGGTGACATAGTGGGTTAAGTATTGGACTTGGAGTCAGGATTACTGAGGATTAAATATTGTTTTAGGAGGTTACAATCTGTGTAACCCTGAGCAAGTCACACCCATATTCCTGTTTTCCAATCTTTAAAATTAGAAAGTAGGATTTGATGACCTCAAAAATTTCCCTTAAGCTCTAAATCTAAGATCATATGTCCCTTAACATCTCTTCATTTTCCTACTAGATGAAATTGAAGAATTTTAACTCATCACTGCCACCAAATCTAAATCTATAATCCTATAATGCTACAATGCATTATCAAGACTCAAGTCAGATGATATTTCCTCTTTGAGCCATTTTCTGATCCCTTCAGTGTTTAGTGTTTCCTCTTTATTCACTATTCTTTTACTATATTTATTGTTGTGCATGGAAATTTCCCCTATAACATCATTGAAGGCAGATATAATTCTCTTTTTTTATTCCCTCACTTCCAACTCAACATCATATCCACATAGTGGCTTAGTTTCTAGGTGTTTTGCTTGTTTGTTTTTAATCATTGAATGGAATTGAACTTGTCCATCTGTAAAATGGGAAGCTTATTATCACTGAAGTGCCTATTTGATTCTATTGTATGTTCTATTATGAGTGTTAGATTCAATTCAGGCCAATTCAACAAGCATATAATCAAGTATATAATCTGTACATGCTGCTGCCTATCGGTCAAAAAGCATTTGCTGAGTATTTATCATGCACTGTGCTAAGTCCTGGTATACAAAAAAAGGCAAAAAAAGAATATCCTTAGCATTCAAGAGGATCAAATTCTAGTTAAAGACATACAAAATATATAGAAGAGTTGCAAGACAAAATATATATCAATTTCAGTGACATATTTTAGTGGAGGAGAATGAAGAATTTTATGACTATAGATCTTGAGATTCATTTTTTCTCTATATTCCTTGTGCCTTGTGTATAGTAGATAATGAATTAAATCTTATTGAATGAATAAATGAAGTGAATTGCCTTTCATTGTTTGTACTGAAGTATATGCTCAATTATAGGTTGTCGGGTGGTTATACCAGAGTATCCTCATAAAGCACCATAAGGACGACTCTGAAATTTTGTAATTCTGCTGGCTGTTCCTGCCATAAAGACACATTCTTAGAATGGCTATATCAAAATCCCTTTTTTTTTTTTTTTTTTTTTTTTGCTTTTTGCTGAGGCAATTGGGGTTAAGTGACTTGCCTAGGGTCACACAACTGTTACGTGTCTGAGACCAGATTTGAACTCAGGTCCTCCTGACTTCAGGGCTGGCAAAATCCCTTTTAAAGGCCTATGCTATCATCTCAAAAAATGTAACAGAACAGGATTTCATGTCTAGAAATAATAGCATTAGATCTCTAAAAGTCATTTCTGGGAATCTCTAAAGGTCACTGAAACAGCATACAAGATACCTGGACTCCATGTGCAAAATTGGCCTTGAGATATATGAAATAGAGCCAATTAGATGTGTTTGGATGTCAGTCTGATGTGCATATGGTGACATCAATTAATGTTTGGCGTAAACTTCTGAGAAAAGTATTACCATTATTTACCAAGGTGACTGTACTTTCTGAGCCACAGAACAAGTTGAAAGGGTTTATTTAACAGATTGAATGAATCTCTATCCCTTCCATTAGGAGATTCCATGTTCTTAATTCCATATATTTTTACTGCCTCACCCTATGAACTTCAGTGAAAAGCTTCTTGTATTCAATGGCTAAATTGCTGTCCTCTCTAGAAGCTCTTTTTTAAAGAGAGGAAAACAATATTAACAGGATGGGTATGGGTAAGATAATCTTTCAATGGTGTTTGTTCTAATTTCTGAGCAGATAAGTCACAACAGGTAGTTCAGCTGATGTAATCTGATTTGACACTTCACTAAGCAATTCATCCATCCAAACTCTGTCCAAAAACCCATTATCTAGAGACAAAACTAGGATTGGACTCCTTGAAAGTGAGTTTTTTTTTTTTTACTTTTTTTCTTTGCTTGTTTCAATGCTGTCAGCAAAGTCTAGCACTGACACATTATTAGAAATTGATATTTTCCATAGATTGTCTTCTTCCTTTTCCCCATATAAAACCTTTTAGTTCTTAATGAATGTGTAAATTTTAAAAAAAGAGAGGTGAGAGGTGAGGGAGAAACATTAGATTTGAAGTCAGAAGTGTTTTCAAAGTCTAGTTCAGACACTTATTAATTGTGTGATGTTAGGAAAGTCAGTTACATTATCTTGATTCCATTATTTTCATCTGTAAAATGGTCTTGAAGATCCTCTCATTTCCACATTATCAGGTTGCTGTGAAGAAAGTATTTTGTAAGTTTTAAAGCATTATAGAAATATGACATTCTGTTTTTGCCCGAGTCTAATAGTTTATCTTCCAAGTGCATAAAATATACCAAATCAGAATTTAATTTACTCATCAGCAGTTCTGGTCAAATAAAAAGGATTTCACTGAAGGTCTTCTAAAATTTTCTAAAAGTAGAGCCCCCATAGTGTGTAGGCAAACCCCAGGTAACCAAAATTGTTTTATAATCCCATTAATTCATTATTACCAAACTTGTCTCACTTTATTATGTCTAATTTGAAAGAAATTCTGGGTAGAGAAACTTTCTTGGAATTAGGAAGACTAATTTTAAAGTTCTTCTCTTGACACATTGCTAGTTGTGTAACATGAGGATAGTCCTTGAAATCTTAGGGAAAACTTTAACTGCGATGTGGAGAAAAAGAAACTACAGAGAGAAGGAGACTATATTGAGCCTGGAGGAGAGCTAAGCCAAAAGACCTGAAATAGGAAGGAGGAAGATGGAGTGTTTTGCTCAAGGTAAGACTTGAAATATGGTCTTTTGTTGTAGTACTGGTAGTATTTCCAATTTTCTGGATCCCTATACTGTAGGGGATTCCTAAGAGAAACTTCTTTTCTGGGACCTCATCAAGGTAAGACTGAAACATAGTTTTTCCTGATATTAACTCTTTATCTCTAGACACATCCTGATAAACTACCTTTTCACAATTCTCTGAAATCGTGTGTGTTTATAAATGTAAATGTGAATGTATACACACATATACACATAAACACATCTAGTATTTTGTTTTCTCCTCAGCTTGTTGAAGGTATGGAGTTGGTAAGTGAATGGTATAGTGAACAGAGTACTACACCTGGAATTAGAGCTTAGTTAAAATCCAGTCTCAGACACTAACTAGCTGTGTGAATACAAGCAAGAAACAAGCTCTGTTTGGCATCTGTTCAATGAAAATAATAACACTTACCACCAAGTGCTTTTTGTGAAGATCAAATGCGGTAATAATTGCAAAGTATTTAGCACAGCTCCTGGCACATAGTCAGTGCCATGTAAATAGTAACTAGTGGTGGTAGTAGTAGTAGTCATTGTTGCCATCATCATTAGAATAATAATAATCACAGTAGCTATCCTCTTTTCTTTTTTAAAAAATCAATATTTTGAAGTGCTAGGCATGTAATAAATGCTCAATAAAAGTTACTTATCTAATCATTCTATCTTTCATCCATGTATCCATATGCAAAATACTGCATGTATGTGGGCATTTGTCTGGATTCTATTCATTTTCATGAGCAAAGTTAGATCAGTATTACTGGTCATCAAAAAACGGACTTCTCCCTGTAGCTATTGTTCAGAATTTATCTCCCCTTCATCTAAAACTAACTTACTGTAGCTCTTCCTGAGCTATTTTCATTTCAAACAGTTCCCTTGAAATCCTTCAGCAGTTATTTTCATGGGCACATACATCCTCCCCACCCCCTTGCTGCTACCCCAGACAAGTTTGTCAACCTCCAGTGAAGAGAGCAAACACAAATTTGCTTTGTTAATATTTATTTCCATTGATGCCCTCCGTTCTTCCAATATTTAGAATGCCTGCTTACAGTCAACAGAGAACAAAACCTGTGTCCTGAGGCGCCTGCCTATAAGCCGGAGGTGCAGAAACTTTTTGTTGGCTGAACACAGGCTGAGCTTTTGAAGGGGGAAAGCTACATTTTCTTCTTGATTTTCAAAGTGTATTTAGGGCCAGTCTCTTCCTTCAGCTCTCCTTCAGATTCTCTGATCCCCCCTGCCTGGTCATTGGTATTCTCAGTGCTTCTTCTCTCACCAGGTGAAGCTTTGCAGCTGTTCACTTACCTGCCTTTATTTCTAACCTGGGCTTCTTTTCCTTAATTCCCCTTCAATTTCCTGTAGGTCAGATTACAATGCAGGGAGCTTCTGGCTGCTCCTGAGTGATGAATGTCCATCTTTATGCTCTTCTCATTTTTTTTTTCATGCCGTACTCACTTGGGGAAAGAGGGAGGGTATTGTCAGATCTAGTCTATGTTTCCTGTCATTCTGGCTATTATGAATCCTGATGGTTTGGGCTCCTATAGTGTCCTGTTCTCCACTAGCACACACTATATTCCTATTGCAATTCTGTTGTGTTTTGCTCCCTAGCCTCTTATTTATTAAGAATATTGAGAGCCTTTTAAATTTGCACACTTCATAAAACCCAAGGTGGTTGTTGGGGGCTATTTGTTTCTGAGTAAGTGTTTCATTTGAATAATATGCAAAAATGCCTTAAGGGAATGAACAGGGCACAAGTTAAGGATGTCTAACAGCTCTGGAAAAATTAGGTTGTATGCTTTACAGAAGGTCACCTTGCTTTAAAAACAGGGATGCATGGCCGCTAAGCTGAGGTGCTTTAAGGCATAGGTTTCTATGTCTTAACTGATGAATAGGTTGAAGTTTTTGACCTCTCCTTAAAATAGAAGAGACTATTTTAGAGGGGAGAATCACTAGATAGGATTTGCATTTAAAGCCACTCATTAAATATGATGTAATAACTCTGTGCTCTTTCATGACATAGCAATGAAATGATGTCCAGGGAACAAAAAAAGACACTAATGGTCATTTATATTTTTCACTTTAAAATTAGAAAGTATTTTAAATATGTTATCTCATTTGATCCTAAAAACAACCTTATTAGAAAAATAGTATAATTTATATTACTTTGTTATTTGAGGAAACTAGGTACTAAAGTACATAGAGGGCTTGACTTGGTATTAGGAAGCCTTGAGATCTTATGTCTAGGACATGAGCTGTGTAATCTTGGGCAAATCATTTAACCTCTTTTTGTCCTGAAATGTCAGATTGTCATAATAATAGCACATACTTCTCAGAATTGTGAAGGTCATATAGATAAAAACATTTATAAAGAACATAGAGTGTTGCATGGGTGGTAATAGGGACTTAATAAATACTTGTTCCTTTCTCTTCTCTTCTACCTCTTTTCCATTTTATTCACAAGGAAAACAAACTACAGAGATAATAAGTGGTTAACCAAAGTGACATAGGGATAAAATAGAATATCTGGGCTCTCCACATCATATCATTCATAGTGACAATAAGTGGCAATGAGCAATAATATATTTCTGGAGAAGACTGAGGATACATTAGGTCAGTCAGTCAAATAGAGAACATTAGGAGACAAAGTCATCTCTAAACAGAAGCAGTATGCCTATGAGGGCGTGGCCTAGGTTGAGAAGACCTCTCCCACAATCTATGCAAGCTCATTTTATTTTGTTAATAAGACCCTTAACAAAAAAGCAAAAACAAAAAATATAGATGATTTGAATTGTAAGTGTTAGGGGGAAAGAGCATTGGATTACTCAATATAAAGTATTCATGGGTTGGGAGAGGAAGAAAGGCTTTCAGAAGATAATGGATTTGAACAAAGACAAAGGAGATAAATGTTAGAAAAGGTCTATTCATGATTTAAAGGATAAATATCTGGTCAGAATCATGAATCTGACACTTATTAGCCACAGAATCAAGAGCACATTACAGACTATGATCTGCTGAATGAGGCAACTATAATCCAGAGAGGAAAAGCTACTTATCCTCTCATATATAGGTAATAGTAATTCAAATACTACTGCAATTCTACAACACTATTCTATATACCCTCATGGCCAGTATACCTCTTTATACCTTAGAGAAATAATAACTCCTCTCCTGACATCAATTTTTTCATGTATAATAAGGGGGATAAGTAATACTTCTTTTACTTGCAAAGACCTATGACACTGTCACACCTGAATAATTTAGGGATCAGAAAATATTTTGAAAAATACAGCTCTTGCTTACCTTTTGGAATATATTAGTCACACCCAACTCTTTCAGGATCCTCTAGGAGCAGGTTTTGAAGAGCACAGCAACATGGCCTCCCCATAAAATACACTCAGGTATATACCAAACAGAATGAAAAATAAACTGGGCCACATAGGCAAAGACATCCAGCATTAGCAGGTGCTCAAAGACGCACTATTCTGTTATAGGGATTTAACACCTGATTGTTTATCTTTCCCTATTTTCTTTCATTGAAGATGAGGAGGAAGAATGACAGAAAGACAAGAGACAGAGAAAGACACAGAGAGGGAGAGAGAGATGGAGAGGGAGGGAAAGAGGATGGAGAGGAGGAAGAGTGACAGAAAGAGACAAAGAAAGGAAAGAGAGAGAGAGAGAGAGAGAGAGAGAGAGAGAGAGAGAGAGAGAGA
>JAJPUD010006231.1:0-44535 GCA_023553655.1 Myrmecobius fasciatus | reverse complement strand
TCTGTAAGATAATTTCTTGGGAGTTTGATTGGTATGGCACTAAATAAGTAAATTAGTTTGGGTAGTATTGTCATTTTTATTATATTCGCTCGTCCTACCCATGAGCATTTTAAGTTTTTCCAATTGACTAGGTCTGATTTGATTTGTGTGGAAAGTGTTTTGTAATTTAGTTCATATAGTTCCTGACTATCCCTTGGCAGATAAATTCCCAAATATTTTATACTATCAACAGTTATTTTGAATGGAATTTCTTTTTGTATCTCTTGCTGCTGAACTTTATTGGTAATATATAAAAATGCTGATGATTTATGTGGATTTATTTTGTATCCTGCCACTTTGCTAAAGGTGTGAATTGTTTCTAGTAGTTTTTTAGTTGAGTCTCTAGGATTCTCTAAGTATACCATCATGTCATCTGCAAAGAGTGATAATTTGGTTTCTTCACTACCTATTCTGATTCCTTTTATCTCTTTTTCTTCTCTTATTGCTAAAGCTAACATTTCTAATACAATATTAAATAGTAATGGTGACAGTGGGCAGCCTTGTTTCACTCCTGATCTTATTGGGAATGGTTCTAGTTTGACTACATTACATATGATGCTTGCTGAAGGTTTTAAGTAGATACTACTTATCATTTTAAGGAAAAGCCCATTTATTCCTATACTCTCCAGTGTTTTTAATAGGAATGGGTGTTGGATTTTATCAAAGGCTTTTTCTGCATCTATGGAGATAATCATATGATTTTTATTAATTTGGTTATTAATATAATTGATTATGCTAATAGTTTTCCTAATATTGAACCAGCCCTGCATTCCTGGTATAAATCCTACTTGGTCATGATGTATTATTCTGGGGATGACTTTCTGTAATCTTGTTGCTAAAATCTTATTTAAAATTTTTGCATCAATATTCATTAGGGAAATGGGTCTATAGTTTTCTTTCTCAGTTTTCTCCCTACCTGGTTTAGCTATCAGCACCATATCTGTGTCATAGAAGGAATTTGGTAGTACACCTTCTTTCCCTATTTTTTCGAATAGTTTATATAGTATTGGGATTAATTGTTCCTTGAATGTTTGGTAAAATCACATGTAAATCTATCTGGTCCTGGAGATTTTTTCTTAGGGAGTTGATTAATAGCTTGTTCTATTTCTTTTTCTGAAATAGGGCTATTTAAATAATTTATTTCCTCTTCTGTTAATCTGGGCAATCTATATTTTTGTAGATACTCCTCCATTTCGACATGAATTTTTTTTGGTTATATAACTGTGTGCAAATTGCTTAGCCCATATTAGCAATTAAAAGCTATTTTTTTCATTCATGAATTTGTCAAAGATGATATATAATCAATTCTAGGAACACCTTTAAATTGATTCTGGCCTAGTACATTAACAAGGATTCATTTTGAAGCTAAGAAAAATGTAAGCTACCAAATATTTTGAAAACTGTAATGTATTTGTCAGGCTATAGATATAATGAAATATCTGAATACTGATCATAAAACCTAAACGTAACTGTATTGTGGTAGGTGTAAGACTCAGAATACCAATTTGGTTCAGTTTCTGAAATCTCTATCTTAATTCCTGATTTCCTACTAGTCACCTGTTAGACTGGAAGTTGACATTTGTTATTAGTGTTAACAAGGAGAATTCATGACATTTTACAGGAATCATAAAATCTAGGTTACTTCAACGGATCCTTGTTAAAATTTCTAATGTCACCCAAGGCTTCAAAACTACAAGGAATAAAATGAGAAATTAAATGAAATTGAATTGTATAATGACCACTATTAGGATGGTCCCTTAGTCTTTTTTTTTTGCTAGATCATCATTTATATAGTCTCACTAGAGTTCTCTTCTTTCTTTGTCTACAAAGAAAATGGTTTTAATTACCATCTCTATGCACATTTCTCCAGAAATAACTCTCTTCTGACCTCCAGCCATGATTCTCTAAAAGCCTATTGGATATTTCATACTAGATGTTTTGTAAACATCTCACACTTAGCATATCTAAAACTGTACTCATTTTCTCCCCAAATCCATCTGCATTTTGAATTTTCCTTTCTTAGCAGGTGCACTTAACTAAGAATTCAAATTTACAACTTGTGCATTATTTTTGACTTCTCTTTCTCTTACTCAACAAACCCAATCAATTGCCAAATCTTGTAATTTTCTATATCACATATGGTCCTTACTTTCTACTCACATGGCCACCACCATAATTTAGGCCTACATCACCCTCCTCAACTAATATAAAGGTCTCCTATTTGGACTTCCTATTTTATAATGCTCCTTTCTCTAATCCATCTCTCACATAGTTGCCAAAGTGATTTCCCTAAATTCTAAATATATCATTTCCTATTAGATAAAATTTAATAGCTTCTTACTGCCTTTGGAATCAAATGTAAATTACTCCTTTTGCTATTTAAAGACTTTTAAAATCTAAATCTTCTCATATTCTACAATCTAGCCAAACTAGTGTTTTTGGTGTTCTTTACAGAAAACACCTCATCTACAACCTTTGTACTTTGGTAATTTGTATGCCATGTATTTAATTTTCACTCTCTTTAGAATGGAAAGTAGAAAATAGAGAGAATCTAAGAGGTCCTCAATTCCAAAGACTTCATTTTACAAATGAAAAAAAAATGAGATTGAGATAAATTGTTACTTTCCCAGAGTCATGCAGCTAAGGAAAAATTTGAACTCAGGTCTTTCCAAATTCCTAGTTCTCTAAACTCTACTATTTACACTGTAACCATACAATCTTGAATCTGTAGTTAGGTAGGATCACAGATGCCTTCTTGTTCATCCCTCTCATTTTAGGGAAAATGGAATTGAGTCTAATGGAAATTAAATAATTTTTCAAAGTCAAATGGGAAATTTCAGAAGAGGTATTTAATCCAGGGATAGCATTCCTTCCACCATATCACATACCATGTTATCTTCCTTAGAGAAAGGAAGGCACTTGAAGACAAGACTTTAATTTTTGTCTAGTCAGAGTATCAGCATACTATTGATTGATTTTTTTGTTCTCTATCAGAAAATAAACATTTTTTCTTTTAAATTTCAATATACATTAATTCAAGAAAAACATGATAGAATCAAATGTATTCATATTACAAGGGACTCCACAGACTATTGGTCCAACCCATACCTAAGAAGTAATCCCCTCTTTAATATCATTGATAAACTGCTTTTTCCACTTTTAGTGGATGGAGAAACTCACTTTTTCCTGAGGAAGTTCATTCACATTTGAGATAGTTCTCATCAATACAGAGCAGGAAATTTTCCTTACAACAACCTGAAATCTTCCCCTCATAAATTATTTCCACTGTGCCCAGTTCTGTCTTCTAGGATCAAAAATGACAAGTTTTGTCCTTCTCCTACATGACAGATCTTCAAATTCATGCAGACAGCTATAATTTCTCTCTGCAATGTGTTGGGATCTGTGCAAGCAAATGAGGAATATACATTGAAATTCAGTTAAATCAATGTGTATTAATTGCTTATTGCACATAAATCTGTCTTGATGTTTTGAAACACATTTTGAGGATTCAAACACCACACATTTACATTCTTTTTTTGAGATCATTCAAGTATTATTATCTCCATTTTACAAATGAAGAAACAGGACCAAGAAGAGTAAATAACTTATCAAACAATGTTTTAAAAATTCTATCTGTGCAGCGGAAGCCTATAAATAGAAGACACTATCTATTAATTTTTTTTTTTTGCTTTTTGCTGAGGCAATTGGGGTTAAGTGACTTGCCCAGGGTCACACAGCTAGGAAGTGTCTGAGACCAGATTTGAACTCAGGTCTTCCTGACTTCAGGGCTGGTGCTCCAACCACTGCGCCACCTAGCTGCCCCCGACACTATCTATTCATGACAATCCTTTCCCCAAAATAAAAGATTTGAGTGTATACCTGCCAAGACAAACCCAGGAACTATATGAAAACAGTTACAAAACACTTCTCACACAAATAAAATCAGAGTTAAACAACTGGAAAACTATCGATTGCTCATGTGACGGCCAAGCTATATAATAAAAATGACAATTCTATCTAAATTGTTCTACTTGTTTTGTGCCATACCAAACTGCCAGAAATTATTTTATAGATCTAGAAAAATAATAACAAAATTCATCTGGAAAAACAAATGGGTAAGAGTATCAAAAGAATTAATGTGAAAAAAGGCAAAGCATGATGGGCTAACAGTACCAAATTTAAAACTACATTATAAATCCTCAGTCATCAAAGCCTTTTAGTACTAGCCAAGAAACAGAGTGTGAATCAGTGGAATAGATTAGATACACGTGACATAATAATCAATGATTGTAGTGAGACAGTTTTTGATAAACCCCCAAACTCTAGCTTCTGGGATAAGAACTCACTATTTCACAAAAATAGCTGGGAAAACTGGAAAATAACATCAGAAACTTGGCATAGACCTACATCTCACACCCCATAACAAAGTAAGGTGAAAATGGATACATGATTTGGACATAAAGGGAGATGCCATAAACAAATCAGGATGACAAGGAATAATTTGCTTTTCAGATATTTGAAGAAGAAAGGAAGATATGACCAAAGAAGAATTAGATAATATTATGAAATGCAAAATGGACAACTTTGATTACATTAAATTAAAAAGGTTTTGCATAAACAGAATCAACACAAACAAGATTAAAAGGGAAATGCAAAGTGGGAATTTTTTTGCACCCAATATTTCTGATAAAGGTCTCATTTCTAAAATATATAAAGAACTGTGTCAAATTTATAAAAATACAAGTCATTCCACAGTTGCTAAATGGTCAAAGTATATGAACAGACAATTTTCAAATATGAAATTAAAGCCATTTATAGTCATAAGAAAAAAAATGTTCCAAATTACTATTGATTAGAGAAAGGCAAACTAAAACAACTCTGAGGTAGTACTTCACACCTCTCAGAATGATTAAGATGACAGGAAAAGGTAATGATAAATGGTGGAGGGGATGTGAGAAAATTAGGTCACTAATGCATCATTGGTGTAGTTGCAAATAATCCAACCATTCTGGAGAGCAATTTGGAACTATGCCCAAAAGCTTATAAAACTGTGCATACTGTTTAACTCAGCAGTGCCATTTGTGGGTCTATATCTTAAGGAAATCATAAAGAAGGAAAAAAGACCTACATATGCAAACAGATTTATAGCAGCTCTTTTCATGGCAACAAAAAATTGGAAAATGAGTAGATGCTCATCAATTGGGGAATGGCTGGTTAAATTGTGGTATATGAAGGGAATGGATTATTATTCTGTAAAAATGAAGAACAAGCTGATTTTAGAAAGGGCTGGGAAGATTTGCATGAAGTGATGCTGTGTGAAACAAGCAGAACTAGGAATACACTATACAAGGTAACAGCAAGATTGTATAATGATCAACTAGAAAGTTTTGGTTCTTCTTAACGGTTCAGTTTACAAGGCAATTCAAACAAACTTTGGATAGAAAATGCCATCTACATCCACAAAGAAAACTATAGAGATTGAATTTAAATCAACACATACTGTGTTAATTCCTTTTTTCTCTTTTATTCTCTTGTGGTTTTTCTCTTGTTCTAATTTTTTTTTGCTTCCAACATAATTCATAATGAAATATATATTTATAAAGTTAATATACATGTTTAAACAGAAAAATAAAACAATAAAAAGACAATACTTTCTCTATATTAATTTTCCTTTCTTTATAGGTAGCATCATAGCATTATAAGTTTAAACTGAAAGACCTTTGGATGTGATAGAAAGGACTGTACCAAGCAGAAACTCTACAAAGTCAATGAAATCAAGGCTTTTCTTTCTTTCTTTTTAATAATAGCCTTTTATTTTCAAAATACAAGTAAAGATAATTTTCAACATTCACCCCTGAAAAACCTTGTGTTCCAAATTTTTTCCCTCTTTTTCTACCACCCTTCTCCCCTACATAGTAAGCTATCAAATATAGGTCAAATGTGCAATTTCTCTAAACATATTTCCACATTTATCATGCTGGACAAGTAAAATGATACCAAAAAGGGAAAAAATGAGAAAAAAAGAAAAAAGCGAGAAAACAACAACAATAAAGGTGATAAAACTATGTTATGACCCACAATCAGTCCCCATAGTCCTTTCTCTGGATGCAGATGTCTCTCTCCATCACGTTTATAGGAAATAATATAAGCCACCTCACTGTTGAAATGAGTCAAGACCATCACAGTTGATCATCATATAATATTGTTACTGTTCTTTTGGTTCTACTCCCTTCACTTAGCATCAGTTCATGTAAATATATCTAGGTCTTTCTGAAATCATTCTGCTGATTGTTTCTTATAGAACATTAACTTTCTTATCCATAACTTTGTCCATAACTTTCTTATATCTTAACTTATTCAGCCACTCCCCAACTCATGGGCATCCACTCAGTTTCCAGTTTCTTGCCATTACAGAAAGGTCTCAAGCTTTTTCTTAATGGGAATTTGGAAAATCACAGACTAAAATCTATTAAGGAAGAAGAACTTTGAAAAGCTTCAAAGTTCAAAATTGAACACAAAATGACTCTAAATAATGTGATACTAAGGTATTGTACATCTTTGGCTTTCAGAGCCACTTTGTGAGGTTAAAGGCAAATTCTAATTTTCTCTTCTTGCTAGTAACAAAATGAATTTTTTGAGGGCTAGAATCCAAACACTTGTTAGATACTGAGAAGTAATATGCATACACATTGTTCTAAGCATTAGCTGAGTGGTACATAGGCAAAAGATTATAGCTTGAAAGGCCTTGGACCTGGTTTCTTGACACTTGGACTCACATCTTATTTTCTGTAATTATTATCAGAGTAATCTTGAGCAAATCTCTCAATTTCTCTTTTTCATCTGTAACATAGTTTTTAAAATGTCCCTTTAACTCATGGAGCAACAGTGCAATCAAATTGGAAGAAAGCTGACCTTGAAGGAACAAGACCTGGGTTCAAGTCCTAACTCTGGAACATACTGATTTGGAGGATCTTGGACAATTTTAGTTTTTTTGGAAATTCCCTAAAACTATACACTTCAGAGAAGCTGACAACCTGATTTGGACAGTAAGTCTCCTTGAGAAACTCCCTTTGCCAAAGAGATGGGAGAATCTAGTCTTTATCCTTATTGCATTGATTTGTGGTTGTTTAAAAGAAAAATAACTTTATAAAGTGCCAAATTAATATATTACAATAATACAAGAGCTAACCTTTATATAGCATTTCTGAGTTTGCAAAGCCTTGACATATATTATTTGATCTTCACACATTCTGTACCATAAGTATTATAATTATCATATTTGTCATATGAGGAATATAACACTCAGAGAGGTTGTCCAGCATCATATAGCTAAACTTCTGAGATAGAATTTAACTTCCAAGTCCAACAATAATTGCTGAGCTAAACAATTTCAAAACACATCCTCTGGCTTCATGGGATTTTACCCTTTAGTAGTAGGGTAAAGCACATGTACCTATAAATATAATAATTGTAAAACTATAAGTTTATCAAATAGTTTAAAAACAAATTGTATATGAAGTCCAAAGTGGGAAAGGTATGTGATGTCTGGAGATATTAGGAAAGATTTCATGGAGAAAATGTTAAAATTGGCAATTCTATATTCAATATATCCATGTGCTCATTCTTCAGCATTTTTTAAACATCTCTACATCTACTGAAAACACTCTCTCCAAAGTCATTAATGACCTCCTGATATTGTACTTTATAAATATCCATGTGTATTTTATTTGAATTTAGGCTACATACCATTACCCATTTAGTTTACCTGAACAAAGGACAAATTTAGGCTGTTTCTGTCACTCATGTAGAAATCAGGTGGACCTCTGACTTACGAGTGTTGTTATGTACAGTTTCCCCAGAACTGAAAAAAATGTATTGAGCACTTTCTACATACCAGAATTATGGTGGTGATACAAAAATAAAGAGGCATAATTCCTGTCCTCAAAGGAACTTAACATTTAGTAGGATTCTGTTAAAAAATATCAGGCTAATGGGATCCCAGAACTTGGTCTTACTAAAGAATCAGTATCCATGTAATAATTATTAAATAGATAAATCAGTATGTGGACTGATAAAAATTACTCCGAGAAAATTTTAATTTTATTTTATGAGCAAAAAAATATGCTTAAATAGGAATGACATACACAAATAGTATTATTGATATGTAAAAGAGTTCCAAAGTATTTGATAACTTTTTATTCATCTTCATTATCTTCCCCATTACCTAAACAAGTGCAAGTACAACATGCTTGTTGAATGTAAAGCAATGCAGTGGAACTACTAATTAACAAAAAAACAGAACTCTGCTTTCCTCCTCTAAATGTCCCCAGACTGCAGGTTGTACATCTCTGGCCTGGATATCTGTAAACAAAGAGAAGAAAGCTATTTTGGTAGGTTTCCCAACCTGTACCTGTACAACCCTGATAAGGCTCCTGGACAATCAGACCTGAGTAATTGGTGTTTCGTTTATCAGGATGGTGGAGAATCCACCAGACCTATCAGTGCATTAACCTCCTCTGTGCTCAGTGCTGACATGTCATTTTGGAGCCAGTCCAAGCTGGGAACAGCAGAGATGATAGGTTGTACAGGAATATTCCAATGAGCTGGGATTTAGTTGGCTGTAAAAATGTTTTCTTGATAAAGAACAAAAATATTAAAATGTGACAAAATTGCCGAAGGCTCAGCCCTGCAGCGATAAATGAAGTCACTTAATGCCTATTAATTGGCATTGATTATTTTTGTCCACACCTCGCAGAATTATCTCCTCTTGAAATAGCCAAAAAAATACTTAGGGGGGAAAAATATCCATGAAGGCAGTTGAATTATAATGGGAGAAACCATCAAACTACAAGTCTAGAGACCTAGCTTCTCATCTTTTTTGGTTATCCTCTAACTATGTAACCTTGGGCAAGTTACTGAAACTTAGGAGGCAAATGGCAGAATGTCAAAGCTGGGATCAATCTTAGAGATCAACTCTGTCATGTTACAAAAAAAAAAAACAAAAAAAAAAAACAAAAAACAAAAAAACCCTGAAGCTTAAATAAGGTCAGTAATTTGCTCAACATCCACAGATATTATTAGGTAACAGAATTGACTCTAGAAGGTCAAGGATACACAAAATGATCATTAATGTTATTCCATCATAAGTATGTGTGTTTGAGAGAGAGAGAGAGAGAGAGAGAGAGATAGAGAGACAAAGACAGAGAAAAAGAGAGTTTAGCTATGATTATTTCTGAAAAATCCAGTGTAAATATTGATCATTCTTTTCATATAGGAAGATTAAGATAGAGATTTTTTAAAGGATTAAGTCACATAAAACTATAGCCAAATGTGAAGCTACTATAGAATTTGACTTCTAAATTCTAATTAACATTCTTGTTCAGATACAGATTGGACTACATGACCTTTGAGGCCTCCTACAACTCTGAGAATTTGTGATTCTGTGCATAATTGGTATTTTATATGTGCATGAGATGCCATTTAGGTCAGATTGGACAGGTTGCATTATAATGATTTTGATTAATTATTCAGTATTAGATCCAGATTTATGCAGTGAGAGTATGTTTGAATTCTGAATATTGTAGTTCTCTATAAGACATAATTATAGAGACTGTGCTGAGAGGTTTCTTGACCTCACATAGCTTGTTCACTCTTCTGACTCAGTGTCTAGAATCTCATCACCAGATGACCATTTCTTTTGCTTAAAAAAAAAAGCCAAAACAAAACCTTTGATACATGTCAAAAATATTATTAACCACATTAAAAGCTTACTTTAATATAGAGCTTTGCATTTTAGAAAGCACTATGCTTAACAATAATCATGGGTAGATCATATCCACATATTATGTGAAAAGGCATGAAGTTGAAATGCAATTAACTACATCATGTGTTTGCCTTAGGAAGTTCTTAATTGTATGATGTGGGCAACTCCGTGAATCATTTTTTGTTCCTCAATTTTTTAATCTGCCAGAGAGATAGAGAAAATCCTAAATAATGTTATTCACTCTATTAGAACATTCAATAAAACTTATTCTTAAAGAATCTTCTAGGCCAAAGAAAATCAAAGTTGCTCATTCAGGGTTTCATAGCCATTATGTACCAGAAGCATCACATCTTCCTGACTCTGTAGCCAACTTTCCCCATCTAACATGTCAATCTTTAATATGTGGGTTCTGAAATTTGTACCACCTATAATCAGGACTGTTAAAAACATTATGGAAAATGTAGCATTCTATAGAATTATGTAATGCAAATGCCAATTCCATTTTACAAATCCAAGATTTTAAAGATGAAAAGAGCATCATGGACTAGTTAATCCAACCACTTACCTTTACAAATGAATGTATTGAGAATTCATAGGGTAAAAAGGTACTCTACACTTGGAGTCAGAAGAACTGGATTCAGGTTCTCACTTGACTATTCCATTACATCTATGAAACATTATGCAAGTCATTTCATCTCTCTGGGACTTAACTTTCCTTATCTGGAAAAAAAAGCACTGGATCTAAAGATTTCCATATGCTTGCCCATTGAATGCTTTATGAATCCTTTTGTGTTAAGTATTTGGCTAAATTCACACAATTGATTATTGGTAGAGATGAGAATTAAACCATGTTTTTAACCACTCTGTTCTGAGTTGTTTCCACTATCCCAATCCTGGTTTACTTTCATAAGCTTACAGGTTTTTTATTTTATTTTTTAATTTGTAAAATAAGACACCTGCTACTCAGGGATGTAGAGCTCAAATGAGATTACCTACATAGATAGATAGATAGATAGATAGATAGATAGATAGATAGATAGATAGATAAATGAATGTATAAATAAATAGAGATAGATTTAGAAATAAATATAATAGATACATACGCATATATAATCTCATACATATATGTACATGTATACACTTAAGTACATAAGTCATGTATAAATAAACATATGGTATATACACATTTTACAAATTCTACAATATTATTCTATAATATTGTATATATTCTACACACACACATATATATTATATGTGTATAGAAACACACACATATGTAAATGTGTGTAAATAAATAAAGTAAAGTTTTGAGAGGAAAGAGTAAAAGATGAAGAACATGGACCAGAGGTTCTAAGATGGGAGAAATCATGACGAAAGAGTTACTAGATAACCCTCTGTAATATACGTAGCAATATGATAGAATTGAATAACTGAAAAAAATGGGACTAACAAAGCAAGTGAGAAACAGATGAGAAAAAGGAAAAGGACATTAAAAACAAGCTTTTAGAACTTGATAATTTTGCCTCTGACCTTGTAAGAAAATTTTGGTAGGTTTTTTTTCTTTTTTCTTTCACCATATAGTATTAAAGAATGCTGTCTCAGCTACTTACGAAACAAAGAAAATGAACCTACTGTGACTACTTATGTTTTGGAAGGGCCCCTTCTCTATATATTCATTTTTTCAATTAGTTTTATGTTCTTAAGTCATGGTCACAGAATCAGAATGGAAGAACATTTAGGGTGACATAATGAAACAACTATAGCCCAGCTGAATGGTTCCTTACTTTCCATAGAGTTTAAACCATGCATGAAAAAGAATATTTTCCATCACATTCAGCAAGTATACATGTGAACTTTGCTTAAAAGTCTTTGTGGTTTGGAATCTCATGAATTTGTAGAACATCCAATTTACCTTTGAATAACTATCATTATTAAGAAATATTTTGACCTTAAGATTAAATTTTTCTATAAGGGGGGAAAGATTATTAACCAACAAGTGAACTATGGAAGAATTAATGGAGGGGGTAATATTTCAGCTGGATTGGAAGATAAATAAGTTAGAGTAAATGTCCTTTTCATTATTGGTTGGCCTAGATGGCTAAGGGAGTCCTTTTGGATCTTCAAATATGTTAATTCTTTGTGAATAAGGCAAAGAGAGTAAATAATGCAGCTTGAATACAGCATTTCTGATTTCAATTAACATGAGATACATCAATAAAGGAGGATGCCATTCAATTGTGGAAAGCATTAAATTCCAGGTCAAAAAGTTCAAACTTTGCATACCTGACTATAGAACCTCAGAATAAATTTGAGCAAATGAGGAATATGATTGATTTATAAATAAGGAAGATTAGTCTGGCAATGATTGGAAGGAGGAACTGACAGAAAAGTTTGGAGACAGCAAGAAAGGAAGTTTGGGTTTAAATGATGACAAAAAAAATAAAGAGCAAATATATTGTGTATTTCAATACTATTGTAGCTACACCTGACAATTTCAACATACATTCAATTTCAATACAAAAGAAAGGAGACATGAGGCAATTTTTAGAATTTTAGAAAATTAGAAATTTTGGAATTTTAAAATTTAGATTTGCATAGTTCCAATGTCAGAAATAGTGAAGTTAAAAAGGTAAGTGAGGTAAAGAAGTATACTTACAAGATAAAAAACAAACAAATAACAAAAACCAAAACTGGATATTGTTTATGTATTATTTGGGGAGTTTTCTGATATATGTACATAGAAGTCTATTATAGCCTTTTTAAGATGTAGACCTGGAACTTTTATAATTTCTTTTGGGAAAAAAAATGATAGATAGCATTTGCAAAGTAATTTAAATTTAGCAATATTTTACTAGTTCAATTCATTCCCACAATAACCCTGGGAGTAAATAATATAATTATCTCATTTAATTATATTAATTATATATGATGAGGAAACTGTGTTCTAGAGAAATTAAATGGCTTGCCAAGGATCATGCAGATTGTATTTGTCTGAGGCAAGATTTGAACTCAGATATTCTTGCCTCCAAGTCCAACATTTAAGTGCAATTGGAATGTTAACATGATCCTAGGCCTGACTCAGTTGCCATGTGGAATATATAAGAAGTATATGTCATACTCCTTACTCACAAGTGACTTTGAAAAGTCAATTCTTCAAGTATGGTGAAAATGTTCAATTGTCCTAAATTCTAAATTCTAAAGAAGCTCACTCTCTCCTCTTCTTTCTTTATATTTTTGAACCCCAAACCAAAAGCTCCCCATTCCTGCAAGTGCTCACAATTAGCAGCATCCTTGACCCACTGCTTCTGCACTCAACAGATGTGCTGGTTCCTTCTTGTCTAAAGCTGTTTCGTTACAGCTTGATCCAGTTTTTCCTAATCAACCAAGGTTCCCTCAGTCTTACTCTTGATTCCCCTTTCTGTTTAGGAGATGAATGTTCTGAGAACTGATAATTCCTGTGATTCTGGCTGAGGTTCCCTCCAAACCCAGCTAGTCCCAGGGCTCCCTCCTGTTACTGCATAGCTATCCTGGAGTTATTTACACTTCATATAGGTTAAACCCAAGTCCTGGAGTCTTCTTCCAGTCTTCTTGTGTTTTCCTAGAAAATTTGGGTTTTGTCCTAAGTATTATTTGTTTTTATCAATGTTTGCTGCAATACAATTTATTTTGTTTATGGGGGAGAACTTGGAATTTGTTGGCCTGTCTCCATTTTCCCAGAATCCTTCCCTGAATTATTCTTTGTCTAACAAAATTTCTTTTAAATATTTGATTCATTTGTCATTTCTTTTGCAAATCCTTCTTTGCTATCCCTATTTGAAAATATTTTGAAATAGTTCCAGAATACTTTGCCTGGATCTCACCACATACTGTAAAATTTATCTATGTATGAGTGTAATTAAATTCAGCAAATAGTTTTTAAGTGCTTGGGATAAGCAAGGAACCTGGATTATATAATTTATATTTATATAGCATTTTAAGGTTTCTTAAAGACTTTGTATTTATCGATCACATACAATCCTCACAATAACATGGAAATAAAAACTATTGCTTTTTGCATTCCTATTTTGCAAATCAGAAATGAAGACCCTCAGAGGATGCCGATAGTAAAGATCGGAAGAAATAGTCAATTTCTGTATCTTTTCTAACTCACATTCAGATGCTTTTGTCCTATTCTATGCTGCCTTTTTGTATACTTGTGCAGTCCCATTTCCCAAGAATAATTCAAGTAATTATATTTACTTGTATACTGGGTGTTTCCTCATAATTTCCTATTCTTTGGATTAGTTAGTTGATTTTAATGCTTCTCATCTCTGGGTCACCTATATCTAGGAAAGTGCCATGTCCTGGTACTTATAAAATATTTAATAAATTATTATTAAAGTAAATTAAATTGAGTTCAAAGAGGGTAATTACTGTAGTGGCCTCAAGATATTGAATAGATTCTTATTCACTAATGAAGATTATCCTTCATGACTCCAAAGAGAGATATCTGCCATAGTAAAGAAAATTCTCACCTCAGTCAATCAAGATCCTTGAAATAATGAAATATGATTGCCATGTATTCTCAAAGGTTTACTGTATTAGGGATTTGTTATAGCTTAAAATTAAAGGAGACTTTTGGAGCATTCAGGAAGTCTACTGTGTATATTAAAATGTGTCCATAAATCATGATTCACTTAGAGTGGATCACCAGGAAGGATAAAAGGAAATAACCTTTTATGAAGTGATTCACTTAGAGTGGATCACCAGGAAGGATAAAAGGAAATAACCTTTTATGAAACGGTATGTGCCATCTGTGTAGCTAGGTAATGTCACAGTGCAGAGTGTCAGACCTGGAATCAGGAAGACTTACCTTTAGCCTCAAACATTATCTGTGTAATTTTGGCCTAGTCACTTAATCCTCTTTGCCTCAGTTTCCTCATCTGGAAAATGATCTATAGAAGGAAATAGCAAAATACTCTAGAGTATTTGCTTTAAAAACCCCAAAGACTGGGGCAGCTAGGTGGCACAGTGGTTAGAGCACCAGCCCTGAAGTCAGGAGGACCTGAGTTCAAATCTGGTCTCAGACACTTCCTAGCTGTGTGACCCTGGGCAAGTCACTTAACCCCAATTGCCTCAGCAAAAAGCAAAAAAAACAAAAAAACAAACAAAAAAAACAAAACAAAACAAAAAAAAACCCCAAAGATTTAAACATGATTGAAATGATTGAACAATAATGACAGCAGATATGTCCTATACCAAAATGATAAGCACTTTACAAACATAATCTTATCTCATATGATCATTGCAACAATCCTGTGTGATCCCGGACAAGATACTTAACTGTCTCAGTTTTCTCAATTGTAAAATGAGAAAACTCATATCATCTACCTCCCAAGCTTGTTCTAGCTAAGGTCATTGAGATTTATTTTTGCAGATGTCCTCAACAAATGCTTATTAAATTTTTGCTATTTACGAGACATTGTTTATTACCTATGTGATAATAGTTTGACGTCATTTATCCATGTCTTTGTGCAGATATAGTTTTATTTATAAATAAACAAGTAGTCATACATTTATATTCCTATTAACTAAGTCAAAATATTGACTCATAAATTGTCAAAGAAAAAGAGATTTCCTCATTTAAAATATTAAAGTATTTGGACATTCTTTAAAAACAAGCTAAAATTAAAAACTTCTGCCCAGTTGACAAATCAGATATTACAGATTAATTAGCAAAAGGCAAAATAATCATAATTGGATGTTTTATATATGACATACTGACAAAGTTAATTAGAAATTGAATTTTTATACATTTTATCCCCATTCCTTAAAACTTCGGTTATTTTTTACATTAAGTTCCATCCTTTTCTTCAACTTTTCTTTATTCCTAAATGCATAAAGTGTAAAATATGAAAAACTCTCTTCATTGGAAAAGAAGTTTGTACTCTATGAATTTTTTGCCTGAAAATGATTGAATTCCTGTGGTAAAATGAACTAGCTGGAATAATTTTATTGAAAAGCAAAGTCATTTGAATCCTAGCTTAGCTGTGTATGACTCCTAGAATTATTGGGTACATTTCATGAACTAACTAAAACCTTCTTATTACAAAAGAGGAGAGAATATTTGAACTTCACAAATTGGAATTCCTCGCTATAGCAGTCATGGATAGAAAAAAAATGAAATTGTAGCTCTGTTTTTTTATTGCATTCTTATTGACCTTTATCCAGAAACATTCCTGAAATAGTAGAAAGAGCCTTGGACCAGAACCTGGCTTAGAGTCACAACTCTATCACTAACTCATTGTGTGACCTTGGGCAAGTCAATTCAATTCTACTTAATTCAATTCCACTCTATGATCAGCAAAATGGCAGAGCAATGATTTTCTTCATAACTCTTCAAACCAATGACTGAAAAGTTAAAAAAAAATGTGTAAAACCTAGAGTGGTTAAAGCTGCTGCTATAAAGATAGAAATGACTGAACATTTGAATACTTAAAACTTTCATTCATTCTCCCCAGTTCATCCTAAAATATATGGTATCAAGAATGTAAGCAATCTCAAAATTTTGTTTTCAAGGATGTGTTTGAAGATGATTGTGCCTGAAAACTCCAACACCCACTATGGTGAAATCTCTACCCATAATCTAGAGGCAGAAGAGTGATTTGAACTAATCAGAAATCAGAAACAGATTACAGGGAGGGCAGAATGGATGTTAATATAAAGCTGTCTAGAGTGTACAAGGCTTCCAAGTTCAAGGAAAAGGAGGCTATAAATATGGTCCTTTATACTCTCTTCTGATGCAGTTTATTGTGAGCAAGGAATCAATTGGGTCCTCGCATTTCCCAAAGAGAGAGGACTGAGTATGTTCATTTTCATGAATCTGTGTTAGGAAAAAAGTGCCATAACTGTGGAAAGGAAAAAGCACAAAGAATATGCATAAAGACAATGACAGACTTAAGAGAATAGGAGAAAAAAATCTGACAATCAAATTTCTAAAGAGAGCAAAAAAAGTCTAGCTTACAAAACATAAAATAGTGACATTAGGTGTTTATATTCACATATTTAAATGCATACATACATACATGCACATGTATATATATATATATATATATATCTAAATACATACATAGCAGTGTATATGGATGTGTATGTACATATTATACATATATATATATACAAACCACATACATACATACACACATGCATTTTCACATAAACACAAATAAATGTAGATATATTTATATAATAGTGTGTATATATACATATGTATGTATGTATTTTTAAAAGTCTCCACTAAAATAGAGGATTCTGCAGCTTATGCAGAGATCATGGAACAATAGCAAAAAACACAAAAAAGGTTCAAAAAGAAATAAATATATCCCCCCCACAAAACATAAATTCAGTGGGGGAAATCAAATATATTTAAATAAAAATAACCCCCAAAGAAAAAGCAAGGTAATCAATTGAGAAGAAATGGAAAGTCTCTTCAGAGAAAATATAATGATAAAGTACCTTTTTGAAAGAGTTTTACTTCAAGAAGCAAAATCTATAAAATCTATAAAAAATAGATTTGTTATTCAAAAATAAAGAATGGAAGACAATTTCGTAAAAGAAAGTTGAACTTTTTAATTTTGGCATTTTGGAATTTGTACATTTAGATTATCAAAACATGTTTCACACCACCACTAAAGAAATATACAATAAGATATTCATTTTAAAATGTATTTTGAAAAAATACATACATTTTTTAAGTCAAAATGATGGTCATAGATAAGGCTTCACAAAGATAGTTTGTGTAACCTAGTTTATCTAAAACAAAAAATACATTTTAAAATGAATATCATATTGTTGGAGAGAATACATGAATATAAATTACAAAACAGTAACTCATTAAATTCATAGGTTGTCACAATGGGAGATTTAGTTATTTCTTTAATAATGGTTTTGATAATCTAATTGTATAAATTTCAAAATGCCTATTTTTTCCAAGTAGCCAAGAAGTAGGTTTTTACCTATGAAGGAACTTTAATACAAACACTTCAATATTGGGAAAGTTAAAAAAAAAAAAAAGACAACAATGTTGTGACTATATGTTCTTAAAGCAAATGAAAACAAGTTGCAGCTTAAAATTGTATGACCAATAAAGTTCAGTTTAGTCATTATTTAAAAAGATGAACCTCCAAGGAAAGGGAGATATTTGAGAAATTTTGGCCACAACAGCAACAGCAGCAAAAATAATAACCATAATGCTATAATAAATTTCATACAGGGGAAATGAGCACACTTCCTCCAAAATGTGGCAACTAGGTATTATAGTGGATGGGGAGACTGGTCTCAGAAAGAAATAAATTTATAGACACTCACACTCACTATATGATTAGGGCAGGTTGCTTCGCCACTTTCTCCCTAACTTTTTTTTTTTACTCTATAAAGGATCAGCAATAGCAACAAACTTCTACTGTTGTAAGGATCAAATGACATAATATTTATAAAGTGCTTAGCACAGTGTCTGGTAGGTAGTAGGAGTTTAATAAAATCCGCCTTCCTACTTACCTCCCTTATGCACTTCCTCCCTTCCCTAACCTCCTTTCCTAATTTCTTCTTTCCAACAAGGGCTTTGCTTCCATAATGAGAAATATATAGCTACTAGGAGCTTTTGGTAATAAGGAGGCCAAATATTGGAGATAGGATATTGAGTGACCATGATAAAGATAAGGAGGTAGGATCTAGCATTGTAGCCAAAGATTCTGAACCCTCTTTGTTCCCTTCATAATTCCTATTATAATTTATTTTCTGCACCTTTCTAACACATATATGTATATTGTGGCATATTATATGTACAAATATACAAATATTATATATACACACACATATATATATAAAACACCTCTATTAATCTTCAGTAAAGGAAGTTATGACATTTTCTTATTTAAATTGTGGTATAGTGAAATAACCAAAGTATTTTAGAATCAAATGAACTAAACTTAGATCTTGACACAGATCTTTTTGATCTGAGGCTTTATACAGGACATGATACATGAGATGTACCCTAAAGAATGATTTCAGTTTGCTTCTAATTAACATGAAACATTTCAGTATTTGATCACTAAAGATTCTTCTCTCAACAATAGTCCATGCCTTTAAATGAATTTCAGATTTAGAATACATGATTTATTCTGGGAGTAAGCTACATGGCCATCATAAGATAAGTTATATCTTATATCAATGATTATCCTGAATTTTCCTTTAGAGAATAGTCATGCATATTGGAAACTACACTGCACCCTGAATCATGAGACCTAAGATTTTATTCCAGCTAATCAAGATTTTTGTACTATGTCTAGTCCTATCACTAATAGCCTCCAATAGTAATGTTGGGATCAGGATAAGGAGAGGGAAGACATTAGATTTGTAATCAGAAAGTCATTAAAAACATGTTATAGAGTCCTAGCAGAAGTTATATAGCTCCAACTAGAAAGTAGGGGTTGGGTATGAATAGCAGGAAAATAAAATCTTGATAACATCATATATTTCTCTGCTCACATATTCAACTTTTCAGTTGTCCATTGCCAGTCTTATTTTTATGAGACTCTAGTCTAGTCCAGTACTTCTAGAGAAAATTAAATATAGGCATAAATGCTTTTCAACATTTCTTTAAAAAAGTAGCTTTTTCTGCCTTTAGAGAGGAATTTGATTAAAGGCCTTACACTGGAAAATAGTCTGACCTACTTATATTCCATTGTTCCAATTATCTTCTGGGATATGGGGAGCTTTAGGCTTAAGGTTCTTTATGTGGCTATTTTTTCCCTTGCTTCAAATCTCTTAAGTTCCTGGTTATTCTGTGAATATCCAGTTAAATATTTATTGAAGAACATCTAATTTCACTTTAAATTTATTTAACAGCATTCTTCTAAGGAAGTCAGGGCCCTTTATATGATACCTCATTTATCTTGGTAGACATCCCCAGGGGATGAAAAAGTTTGGATATTATTAGATAGATACTATTTGAAACTCCTAAGAAGCAACCAGTCTATCAGTCAGTTTGTCAGTCAATAGCTTTTATTACAATGGGCAAATCAAAGCAGATTTCAACTTAGTACAAATGAGAACTTTCTAACAGGACATGTGACTGAAATATAATGTATTGTTGTGTTAGGTAATAATGCTAAGTAGCTCCCATTTCCAAGCACTTTAAGACTTACATAATGTTTTTTTTTTTTTTGGTTGTTGTTGTTTATTTGTTTTTTTTTCCAACAGTCCTGTGACATAGCCAGAGGAAATATCACCAATCTGGAGATGAAAAAAGTAAAGTTTCAAGAATTTAGTTGAATATTCATATAACTAGAAAATGAATGAGAACAGTGATGTTCCTGAATCAGTGCAGTGGTCTTTTTATTGTGTCATGCTATTTTTTCCTCAGTTACAGACTTGTCATTCATTACTCTAGCTATTCAAACAGAGACTGTACCAAAAAGAAAAAAAGAGAAGAAAAAGAAAAAAAAATGATGTCCTAGAAAAGAATTCATAATTCATGCAGATATTTAGACCAGATTTCATTAGAGGCTATTTCCACCACTGGAATTCTATTTCAGTAATTATCTATCTTATACCAAGAACTGGGTGAAATGAAGAATACTGATCACCTAT
This sequence comes from Myrmecobius fasciatus, assembly GCA_023553655.1. Classification (NCBI taxonomy): domain Eukaryota; kingdom Metazoa; phylum Chordata; class Mammalia; order Dasyuromorphia; family Myrmecobiidae; genus Myrmecobius; species Myrmecobius fasciatus. Next base: position 24,104 of record JAJPUD010006231.1, on the reverse strand, counting down.
CCTCAAGGTGCTAATGACTAAAGAGGGGTGGGTGGGAAAGAGCCCAAAACATAGAAGAATGAACATTTTTGTTTCTTAATTTCTACTAATACTCTTTCTACAAAGAATTATATATCAGATGTAGAACAATATGTTTTCTGAGGTGAGATGGGGTGGAGTGACAGAAAGACAGACAAAGTAACAGACAGAGACAGAGAATCTCAACAAGACAAATTCATTAAGAATTAACATGATAAAAAGAAAATCCTTGGAGTTCTTAAACAATCCTTTTTACCCACCAATATTCAATCTCTCAGAAGTGACATTCAAAAATACCCAGTGATTTGTTTTGGGGACCCACAATCTTGACATCTTTTATTTCACTGGCTTTGCTAGTACATTCTTACTGCTACCACCACCACATTTTCAAAACAGTAGCAGACATGGATTCTGCTTAACACTGTAAAGAGAAGAGTTCTGTTTTCTGCATGGAATAGTCAGAGATTGTCTCTGGAGCATTCTCCTCACTCTCACAACCTTAAAAAAAGAAAATAAAAAGGCCGATATTGTTTCTTTTCTCCCTACAGACAATAAAGAAAAAGCAAAGACTGCTAGGTAGAATTGGGAAAATGGGTCAAAGTGAATGATTACAATAGGCCTAAAAGAAATAGAATGAAACCTACATGTTTTTCCTGTATGCAAAGAATATTTAGGAAGCAACTAAGGCTGATGAACCAAACCTTCCCAATATTGGAAGTATTTTTGACTGCTTTTATTCTCTTCCCAGAGATATATACTCACCAACAACATGGAAATAATTATAAAACTAGTGGTGAGGAATATATGGTAGTATATAGTAATATATATATATTAGGAATTGAAGGTTTGGAGTATGAATGGCTTTCAAGTTAACTCAGCAAAAATACAGCATATGATGATGAATCAATTGAAATGTTAAATTTTGATAGAATAGGACTAATTGCTCAAAGAAATGGTAAGGGTGTCTTAATAGATATTATAAGATAAAGAAAACTGAACCATTCATTACCCATTGGTCTAATGAAACAAAAATCCTGTAGAATTTCAAGAGAATATAGAGTAGTGGCAAAGGATTCCAAAATACCCCAAACATGAAATGAAATCCATAGGAGAATATATTATGAATTAATATGTATCTAGAATTGTAGTTCTCATTAGTAAGAAAAACAATAAAAACAAAACTTTCATTAGTAGAAAAGGGAGAAAAATCCATAGTAGAGATTCTCTCCAAAAAAGTCAAAGGAAGATTAATAGATATGCAACATAAAAATAATGTAGTAGAGGAAAACCTAGAGAAAAAAAAGCAAAGGCAACATTGTTTAAATATGAAATATCTCTATAAAAACTGATGTTATTGATGCTAAATACAAGAAACACCACGTCTTCTTTTTTACGCCAAGTTTCTTTTTATATGAGTTTTTTTTATTTCCAAAATACATGCAAAGATAGTTTTCAATGTTGACCCTTGTAAAACCTTTTGCTTCAGTTTTTTCTCCTTTTCTTCCTGCCACCTTCCCTAGACAGCAAGTAATCTAATATATGTTAAAAATGTGTGATTCTTCTCTACATATTTTGACAAATATCATGTTGCACAAGAAAAATTAGATCAGCAAAGAGAAAAAAAAAAGAAAACAAAAAGCAAGCAAACAACAACAAAAAAGTGAGAATACTATGTTGTGATCCACATTCAGTTCCCACAGTCCTCTTTCTGGATATAGAAAGCTCTCTCCATCACAAGCCTATTGGAATTGGCCTGAATCACCTCATTGTTGAAAAGAACCAAGTCCATCATTATTGATTGTCTCAATTTTATTGTTTTTGTATACAATGTTCTTTTGTCTCTACTCACTCACTTCACTTAACATCAGTTCATGTAAGCCTCTCCAGAGCTCTCTGAGATCATTCTGTTGATCAAATCTTAAAGAATAACAATATTTTATAACATTCATATACCAAAACATATTCAGCCATTTCCCAACTGATGAGCATTCACTCAGTTTCCAATTTCTTGCCTCTACAAAAAGGGTTGCTACAAACATTTTTATGATCTCTTTGGGATCAGTAGAGACACTGTTAGATAAGGTCATGCACAGTTTGATAGCCCTTTGGGCATAGTTCCATAATGCTCTCCAGAATGGTTGCATCAATTCAGAACTTTGCCAATAATGTATTAGTGTCCAGTTTTCCCACATTCCCTCCAAACTTGATCATTAATCTTTTTCTGTCATCTTATCCATTTTGAAAGATGTGTAGTAATACCTCAGAATTGTCTTAATTTGCATTTCCCTCATCAATAGTAATTTAGTGCATTTTTCATAAGATTAGGAATAGTTTCAATTTATTCCTCTGAAAATTGTCTGTTCGTGTCCTTTGACCATTTATCAATTGGAGAATGATAAGGCTTCTTTCTTCTTTTTTTTGTTTTTATTATCATTATTTTATTAAAGCTTTTTATTTGCAAAACATATGCATGGATATTTTTTCATCATTGACCCCATTGATTGCTTTTTGTTACAATTTTTCCCTCCTTCCCCCCACCCCCTCCCCTAGATGGCAGGAAGTCTAACACATGTTAATTATGTTAAAATACTTGACAAATTGAATATGTGCATACATATTTATAGTTATCTTGCTGTACAAGAAAAATTGGATGTATAAGAAAAAAAATCTGAAAAGGAAAACAAAATGTAAGCAAACATCAATAGAAAGAGTGAAAATGCGATGTTGTGGCCCACCCTCAGATCCCATAGGCCTCTCCCTGGGTGTATATGGCTTTCTTCATCATTGAACAACTGGAACTGGTTGGAATCATCTTATTATTGAAGAGAGCCATGTCCATAAGAATTGATCATCATATAGTCTTGTTGGATAAGGCTTCTTTCTAATTGGTTTGGAGAAAAGAAGAAGTCATTAAAAAGATATTTTTAAAAGGGTCACAATGGAGGAAAGTCTAAACCTAACCCTCTTAATTTTAGCTGCTAATAGATTAAATGGATAAATAAAAATAGAGTGTTAGATTGATAAATCTTCTAATTAGTTTCTTTTTTTAAAAATGCTTATAAAGAACAATAGCTTACATAGAGCCAAAAGATTTATACTACATCAGGTCAATATAAAAAGCAGGAATTACCATCATATCATTTATGGAACAAATGCATGAATAAAATCACAATATGTATAGAAAGAGATTTTAATGTTCCAAATAAAAAGACACATATAATGCAAATATAATAAAAAAGAATTTGTTGAATAAAATCATGGAGAATTTAGAGTTAAAATAATAACAGTACATTCAGAATGCTAAATTAAAGAAACTAAATAACATGCATATATTTTGGCATCACGAGGCACTTTGAATAATAGATAGTTTACTGGGAAACAGAATAATTACAAATAATGATAGAAAGGCAGAAAATTACATTAAAGCTCACTGATAAGTACCACAGTATGATATTAGTGAATTTATTGAGGACAAGTAGAGAATAAAATGGAAAGACCTAAATGGAAATTTAATAGTAAAAACTTACAAAGAAACTGGATCAACAATACACCAGAGAAAAATTGAACATATGCAAAAAACTCCCTAAAAACAAAACTCCATGCCAAAATTTGTAAAATTCATTTGAAATATTGTATGAATAAAATAAATATTTGTGTATGTATATGCATCTACATACACATAAAACATTCTCAAAATGAAATGATCAAAGAAATGAATGAGAAAATGTCTAAATCATGTAAAAATGAAAACTTCAAATAATTTAAAAATACTTAATTATATTAAAAGAGAAACAAACACGTTAGAAACTAGCAAAAGATAGAGGTGATACATTTAAATTGTGCCACTTGAAAAGAACAAAATGATTGATGAAATTTTAGCAAACTATTAAAATGAAAAAAGTAACATTACATTAAATTAACAAAAATAAAGTGAATCAAGAGAGAAGAAATAAAAACAGCAAAATCTATAATACATAATTTCACACCAACAAATCTATTTCAAAGGAAATAGAGTATGCCATGCAAACGTGTCTATATAGATTACCTAAAATACCAAGACATCAGTTATAGATCATAAATCCAATCTCAGAAAAAATAATTATAACTAGTGATATTGTGATGAAGGAACTGCTGAACAAAGGAAGTGGTAAAGAATACCTAATATTAAATGATTTATAGGTTAATTCTATCAAACTTTAAAATATTAATTGATACATTTATTCCATAATAATTCTCCAAAATGGAATATTTTATTTGAAAATCTCAGTCTTAATATCTAAACTCAGAAAACTTAAGGGAAAAATTATCTTTCTAGACCTTAAACTATATTATAAATCACAAATTAAAAAAACTTTTAGTGTTGATTTATTTAAATAGCAAAGTAGCACAATGGAATAGATTTGACATCTGATTCAAAGAAAAGAGCAGGAGTAATTAAACTTAAACTATTTGAAACAATGTCTTTAATAAAGTTTGAGGGTAAGCACATAATCTGCTGCTATTTCCCCAAATGAACATTCATATTTAGGTTGGGTGCCCAGAATGCAATTAAATATTACTCTCCACAGGGTTGTAAGCATAATACAGATTTTACTGATGTTACTCATAAGCTTCCACTTATGGACTTCCCATTAAATCAGTTAGAGGTCACAAGGGATAGAGTGAATTTAGGACTGGAACCAGAGAGATCAATGAGTTGAAAGATTCTTTTGACAATTTGCCTAATCTTTATGAGCCTCACTTCCCAAAACTATGAAATAGACATAAGAATAGGACTTGACTCACAAAGTTGTTTTGAAGTTTAAAAGAAATAAATTTGCAAGCCATAAGTAATCATCATCATTTCATCATCTTCATCATTCTTGTTGCTATTATTATCTAGCAGCCCAAATTTTACCAAAAATATTTATTAAAGTGGTAATGGGAAGAATGATAGTAAAAAGATATTTCTTTCCCCCTTCCCCTCACATTAGGAGCTGATGCTTCCCTTGCAAACACAAAACTTCCTTGGTCAAAGGAAATTAAAATTTAAAGTACAATGTAGATGCTAGAGTTTATTTGTAGTGAACACATGTGCCAAAAGAGTAGCTCATAACCCTTAGTTATGTCAAGTACCTTTATTCTCTCTTTGTAGTATGCTCATAAAATTTTGGTTAGTTGGTCTCTAACGATTAGAACATGTCAAGATTTTGCTGTCACAAAAGATCATAATCTCTTAATCTATCATCATCTCAAGATGAATGTCTTTATACGACTTTGTACAAGTATTTCATCCATTATTGACCATGACTTTTTGGGCAGCCATTGCTACTACCTCTGGTTTATGGCAGACCTTGATGGGAATTCTGTATAGCCTGAATGTGAAAATTAGATGTCTACCAATTGGGGAATATCCAAACAAATTGTCCATTAATGCAATGGAATCCCAAATTATTGTGAAAAAAAATATGATGATGAACACAGTGACACATAAAATAATTCTTTGTACTGATTTTCAGTGAATGAAGCAGAACTGATGAAATATATATGAAAAGATTACACTATACAAATAGAAAGATGAACAACAATAATAAACAATTGAACCCAAATGATGCATAATTATAATGATTAAGGTTGGACTCAAAGAAATCTAAGAGAAGACACCTACCCTTGCTTTTTTGATTCCAGATTTGAATCATTACATTTAACATCTTATTTATCCCCATAAATTTATTAGTTTCCTTATCCTATTTTCTTTTCTTTTTCTTCAAAAATTATTAATTATAAAATATTATATTCTAGAAAGCTACAGGAGAGATAATATAACAGAAAATAGATGTTATAAAAACTAATTTATTAATACTATTGTTATTTTTTACTAACCTTACATAATTGTTATGAAGAAAATACTTTGGAAAACTATAAAAGCAGCAGAAAAAAAGAGCACCTATTCATTAAAATGACTCTAAAACCACTGCAAAATAGTACTCCAAAATATGTTTCTCTGGATATTTTCACTGATGTCTAACTAAGAATCAGTAGAAGGTGGTGAAAAATGTGTCAATTTATAAGTGAGGAGACCTCTTTAAAACAAAGGTAACATTTTTGGTTCTAAGGTGTTTTACAAATTTGACTTTATTTTACAGTTTTATATTCTATTTTTGGAGTTCTTTTATTTTCTATTTTATGGTTCCATCCAAGTCTATGATTTTAAGTTCAACATATACACCTTAAGCTGTGTTCTTTAAACTTTGTCCATAGTTAGTGATGACTCCATCATGCTTGCTGTCCATCCACCTCTGAAATCAATCCGAACTATGTCTTAGGTATTCGTTATGTCCTGGAAATAGAAAATAGAAAAACAAAACTGAAACAGTTTATATCTTTAAAGATGTTATATTCTATCAGATTGCATAATATCTATACCTATAAATGCATATACTACACACACACATGCACATACACACACAAAATATACCATATACACTTTCTACATTTTAATACTTTTTTGATGGGTGAGACCTGGAAGGAGAGGTGCTCCTACAGAAATTTTTTTAAATGTAGGAGGAGTCAAATAAAGGCTGTAACAGAGCACAGAAGAACAAGAACAAAGTCAACTACAAAAAGAGAGGACAGGCTCATGTTGAACACAGTCACAGAACAGGGATAAATGAAACTCCGTTACAGATTTAGCAAGACCTTGTCAGAATCAAAAATAGATGACCCAGATGGGTAGTGCCAGGCTATAAATAGTGGCACATCTTTAAAAAAGAGAAATGACATGAACATGGAGGTGGATTTGCCATGCAAAGGAAGAAACTATAATGAGTCAAGATGTCAAGTGTGAAAGACATTCAAAATGATCATGAACACCAAGGCTCATCTCTCCTTTTCTCTGATTAATTCTTTCTCCCCAGAGATCTCTTCCAAAACTTTTCTCTTTCTAATCTATCTTCTCTACTTTTTCACCAGTCATTTCAATAAAGAAATATTGACCAAATACTTCAGTGAAAAACAAAACAAAAACCTGAGGCTATTGATCACAATCTCATTTTATTTCTATCCCTTTATTTTCAATAAGCACATCATCTCAATAAACTCTATTCTCCTTCTTTGTTCCAGATGTAGGGAAAAAAGTTTCTCTCTACAAATTTCAACCCCTCTAGAGTTTTCCTTGATATGATCCCTTTGAATCTCTTCTGGGGACTTGATCACTTAAGCTATCATTACTTTTCCCTCGAATAAAAAGCTCTTCTTGTTTCCTATTGAGATTTGTCTCATATGTATAACTAGTTATTGGATTAGTTATTGAATTATTTATTTTATTTTCAGAAGCTTGTGAGTTGTTCATTCTCTGAAAGACATTATTAATAGATGAGATTTTCCAAACCCACAGGATACATGCCTTTTGAGTATGAGAGGGAGATGCTAACCAAATAGAGAATCTTACAAAAAATATGATCTAAGATGAATTCTCTAGCCCATTGTACTCCACTCAGTCAAGTCTGAGCAGAGATGGAGCCCTTTTTGTCTAGCTTTTCCTAGGTGGGATAGTTTGGATAAGAGATTAATCTCTTTACCCAAAACTGAGTGATCAGATTCACAACACTCAGCCCCTAATTCTAATAATCACTTTTTTTATTAATTGTTAATCAAGCAGATTGCAATGACAACCTTAGGAATAATCACTCTTTCAAGGGCATATAAGCAGTGAGTAGATTCCATGAGAGGTCTTTGGCATTTAAAATGTTGCTGACCCCTCTTATTAATTACTGTTAACACAATTTTAAAAATGCCTAATTAACCTAGAAACTGTCTTTTGAATGTTTTATGCCACATTATCTCCTTAAAAATAAGAACAAATATCTTCCATCCAAAAGAAACAGATAACCAAAATAACAAACGAGCAACAACAAAGAACAAAAACCTTCATCTTATTTTACTATGTTCCCTACTCATAGGGTACATGTTTCTTATTGCTCTTTTTTATTCACAGCAAAGCCCCTAGGGGAAAAATGTTCACTCTAATTAATTCCATCTTCTTACCTCATTCTTACATTTCAGTCCTGTGCAGTATTCTGACTCTGGAATCAAACTGCAACTGCTCTCTCCAATATTATCAATTATCTCTTCATTGAACTAATTATGCTTGTGATTTTCTAATTATGTTGATGCAGTACCTCTTCATTCTTGGCAGGATTCAATACTATTTCTTAAAATCACATTTAATACTTTTATTTTTTCCCAATTATATGTTAAAACAATTTTGATATTCCTTTTTTTCTTCAGATTTTGAATTTCAAATTGTTTGCTTTTCTCCTCCCCCCCTCTTATTGAGAAGGGAAACAATATTATATAGGTTATATATAATATGTAGTCATACAAACCACATTTCTACAGCACTTATTTTGGGGAACACAGACAAAATAAAACAATAAAAACAAAGCAAATGAAAAAAGCATTTTTGACCTACATTCGGGCTATATCAGTTCTTTCTCTAAAGATGGATAGCACCTTTCACTATAAATTGCACAGAATTGTCTTGAATCATGGTATTGTTGAGAATAGCTAAGTTATTAATAGTATTTCATCATACGTTGTTATTGCTGTGTACAATGTTTTTTTCTGGTTTTGCTCATTTCTCTCTGCATGAGTTCATGTAAGTCTTTCCAAATTTTTCTGAGACCACCCTGCTCATCATTTCTTTGTTTTTTTAAAGCTTTTAATTTTCAAAACATATGCATAGTTTTCAATATTTGCCCTTGCAAAATCTTGTGTTCCAAATTTTTTTGCTTTTCTTCCCCCAACGCCCTCCCCAGATGGCAAGTCCAATATATGTTAAGCATATACAATTCTCCTATACATATTTCCACAACAATCATTCTGCACAATAAAAATCAGATCAAAAAGGAAAAAAATGAGAAAGAAAACAAAATACAAGCAAACAACAATAACAAAAAGTGAAAATATTATGTTGTGATTCACACTCAGTCCCCACAGGCTTCTCTCTGGGTATAGATTGCTCTCCCCATCACAAGACCATTAGAACTGGCCTAAATCACCTCACTGTTGAAAAGAGCCAAGTCCATCACAGTTGATCATCGTATAATTATTTCACTTAGCATCAGCTCATGTATGTCTCTCAAGGCCTCTCTGAAATCACTGTGCTGATAGTTTCTTATAAAACAAAAATATTGGGGGCAGCTAGATGGCGCAGTGAATAGAGCACCAGCTCTGAAGTCAGGAAGACCTGGGTTCAAATCTAGTCTCAGACACTTAACATTCCCTGGCTGTGTGATCCTGGGCAAGTCACTTAACCCCAATTGCCTCAGCCAAAAAAGAAAAAAAAAGAAAAAAAAAGAAAATAAAAATATTCTGTAACATTCATATACCACAATTTATTGTCATTCTCTAACTGATGGACATCCACTCAATTTCCATTTTCTTGCCACTGCAAAAAGGGCTGGCACAAACATTTTTGTACATGTGGGTCCCTTTCCCTCCTTTATGATTTTTTGGGATACAAATCCAGTAGAAACATTGCTGGATTAAACGTTATGCACAATTTGGTAGCTCTTTGAGCACAGTTCCAAATTGCTCTCCAGAATGGTTGGATCAGTTCAGAACTCCATCAACAATGTATTAGTGTCCCATTTTTCCCACATCCCCTCCACCATTCATCAATATCTTATTCCTGTCATATTATCCAATCAGAGAGGTGTGCAGAGGTACTTCAGTTGTCTTAATTTACATTTTGCTGATGAATGGTGAATTAAATCACTTTTTCCTAAGTCTAGAAATGGCTTTAATTTCATATAAAAATTGCCTGTTCATATTCTTTGACTATTTATCAATTGGAGAATGACTTGAATTCTTATAAATTTGAGACAATTCTCTATATATTTCAGAAATGAGGTCCTTGAATGTAAAAATTTTTCCCACTTTATTGCTTCCCTTCTGATCTTGTCTGCATTGGTTTTGCTTGTATAAAAACTTTTTAATTTAATACAATCAAAATTATCTATTTTGTATTCAGTAATGTACTCTAGTTCTTCTTTGGCCACTAATCCCTTCCTTTTCCACAGATTTAAAAAGAGGACTATCCTTTGTCCTTCTAATTTGCTTATAATATCACTTTTCATGCCTAAATCATGAACTTAGATTACCAGATTTATTGGCATCAATTTTTATAATTTTTAAGGAATTATTTTCTCCAGTGAGCTTTTGTACCTCCTTTTAAAGTTTTAAAGTTGACCAATTTTACTTTTAAGTTCTTCTGTTCAGTGAATTTTTCTATATCTTTCTCATGTGGTCATTCTGATTTTCAAGGCTTTCTTCTCTTCACTGGATTTTTTTTTTTCCTTTTTGGTCTATAATTTTTTTTAATGTTGTTCTCTTCAGTATTGTGTGTGTGTGTGTCCATTACAACTTGTCATCATTTTCTTGCATCATTCTCATTCCTCTTCCTCATTTTTCCTCTCTTATTTGATTTTTAAAAATCTGTTTGAGATCTTCCATGGACTGAAATCAATTCATATTTTTCTTAGAGACTTTGGATGCAGGAATTTTGACTTTGTTGTCTTTTTCTAAGTGTGTTTTGATCTATGTTCTCACCACAATAACTTTCTATTGCCAAAATTTGTTTTACCATGTTTATTCATTTTCCAATGTATTTTTTGTTTTTTAACTTCATGGTAAATGGAGTTCTGCCTCCCAAGTGGAAAGATCACTTTCCCAAGCTTCAGGATTTCTCTGCAGCTCTCTTTAGATGTGATTCTGGGGATCTGTAAGTTTGCGGCATTTCCAAGGTTATATGATTCAGAGGATTTACTACTTTCCTGTACTGTGCACTGGTTTGTGAGCAGCCACAAACATTCTTTTCAACCTTGGGGAAAATGACTTGATTCCTTCAGCTGTGGCTGCAATCTTTGTTGTGTTAGTGCTCCTTGTCACAATGGAAATAAGGCTCTGGATTGCATTTCAGATGCAATTCTAAGCAATGCAATAGATTCCTGCACCTGGTACCAACTAAGTAAATTTTCTCTTGTAAATCTTCTGATATTGTTTGAACTTCTACTATCTGTGGAGGGAGAGGTCTGGAAACTTCCACTGCTGATACTGATTCAGTTGCCCTAATGCCTGCTCCGGGTTTGCTATGGATGTGTCTGTGCTGGCTTGGACTATGATAGACTGTGCTTCTCCACCACCCTGGTTTGACAGACCTTTCCTGCTTAGATTCTAAATTGTCTTAGGCTGGAAAATTATTTCATTCCTTCTTTTTGTGAGTTTTGCTCCTTTAGAACTTGCTTAGAGTCATTATTTAAAGGTATTTTGACAGGTTTTGGAGAGAACTAAGGGGAGTTCCTGCCTTCACTCCATTGTGTTGGTTCCCCCAGTCTTTTGTTCTCATTGTTCATCAACATTGTCAAAGTCATCTCCTGATCTTATTATACCCCAGGGCTCAATTCCCACAATATTTTCTTCTTTTTCTTCCTCTTTTCTTTACTCTTCTGTTCTTTCACCTTGTTTCATCCTCTCATTCCCAGTGATTTTATCAAATTTCATTGCTCAACTATATCTTCTCTTTACATAGTTCCTAGATCAATGTGTGCTGCTCCATTCATCTCCTGAACTTCATTTTAAATACCAAATTCCTATTCTCTTCAACTTGAAGTCCCATTAACATCTTAATCTCAACGTGCCCAAAATATACTCATTGATTCCTTCTCCTCAATCCTTTACACATTGTTATTTCTCTATTTCTATTGAAAGTGCTACCAATATTCTAATTTTCTAGGTTATCAATTTTAGAATATTAATTGATACTATTCTGTCCTCCACTCCTTCCATTCATTCTCTGAAACTTTATATAAGCATAGTACGTTTTCAAGGTACAGCCTTCTCCCCTCTATGTCATTGAACACTAGTGATTCTTCTAAACTCAGATTATATGCTATTTATCTGATTTTCCCATTCGTTTAATCTTTGTTTCCCCTCTAAATTCTATAGATTCCCCAAAGACTCTGAAGATGAATTGTAAGAAACTGGGATGAGTAAAAATTCAAATGAATAATTAGTTCATATCAAGAAATTACTTTATAGAGATTCCATAACTAATTATTTGTTTCATTTCAATAAAATATAAATTGCCTCATGATAGAAATTTTTCTGTTTTTTGTTTACTAGGACTTGGCAGAGTACCTAAAATGTAGTTAGCCTTATTGAATTTGTTGAAATATAAGATTCTGTCTGCTGATTTTGTCAGTCCAGCATGCTTTTTTTAAAATTTTATTTTATTTGCAGAACATATGTATGGGTAATTCTTCAACATTAATCCTTACATAGCTTTCTGTTACAAATTTCCCCCCCTACTCCCCACCCCTCCCCTAGATGACAGGATATCCACTACATGTTAGTTATGTTAAAATACTTTACAAATCAAATATATGTATACATATTTCCACACTTATCATTGTTGTGCAAGAAAAATCGTATCTACACAAAAGACATATCAGATAAAGGAAACACAATGTAAGCAAACATAAATCGAGAGTATGAGAATGTTATGTTGTGGTCCACGTTTCACATCCCTCTCTCTGGGTGTATATGGCTTTCTTCAGTGAACAATTGGAACTGGTTTGAAGCATTTCATTGTTGCAGAGAGCCATGTCCATCAGAATTGATCATCATATAGTATTGTTGTTGCCGTGTATAATGATCTCCTGCTTCTGCTCATTTCACTCAGCATCAGTTCATATAAGTCTCTCCAGGTCTCTCTGAAATAGTCCTGCTGGTCATTTCTTACAGAACAATAATATTCCATAATATTCATATACCATAATTTATTCAGCCACTCTCCAATTGATGGGTATCCATTCAGCTTCCAGTTTCTTGCCACTACAAAAAGGGCTGCCACGAACATTCTTGCACATGTGGGGCCCTTTCCTTCCTTTATGATTTCCTTGGGATATAAGCCCAATAGAAATGCTGCTGAGTCAAAGGGTATGCACAGTTTGATAACTTTTTGAGCATAGCTCCAAATTCCTCTCCAGAATGGCTGGACCCATTCACAGCACCAACAACAATACATCAGTGTCCCAGCCTTCTCACATCCCCTCCAACATTCATCATTAACTTTTCCTGTCATTTTAGCCAATCTGACAGGTGTGTAGTGGTACCTCAGGGTTGTCTCAATTTGCATTTCTCTGATCAATAGTGATTTGGAGCACCTTTTAAAATTCAAATTCAAATTCAAAACAAATAGTTTAATTTCATCCTCTGAAAATTGTCTGTTCATATCCTTTGACCATTTATCGATTAGAGAGTGGCTTGAATTCTTTTTTTTTTCTTTTTTTTTCTTAATACTTTTTATTTGCAAAACATATGTAGGGCTAATTGCTCAACATTAACCCTTACAAAGCTTTCTGTTACAAATTTTTCCACCCTACTCCCCACCCGTCCCCTACATGTCAGGATGTACACTATATGTTAATTATGTTAGAATACTTAAGAAATCGAATATATGTATACTTATTTCCACACATCATTTTTGTGCAGGAGAAATCATATCTATAACAAAGAATAATCCGATAAAGGAAATACAATGCAAGCAAACATCAATAGAGAACATTAAAATGTTATGTTGTGGTCCACATTTCACATCCCTCTCTCTGGGTGTATATGACTCTCTTCACCGAACAATTGGAACTGGTTTGAAGCTTTTCATTGTTGAAGAGAGTCATGTCCATCAGAACTGATCATCATATAGTATTGTTGTTGCTATGTATTATGATCTCCTGATTTTGCTCATTTCACTCAGCATCAGTTCATGCAAGTCTCTCCAGGCCTCTCTGAAATCGTCCTGCTGGTCGTTTCTTACAGAGCAATAATATTCCATAACATTCATATACCATAATTTATTCAGCCACTCTCCAATTGATGGGCATCCATTTAGTTTCCAGTTTCTAGCCACTTCAAAAAGAGCTGCCACAAACATTCTTGCACATGTGGGTCCCTTTCCTTCTTTTATGATTTCTTTGGGATATAAGCCCAATAGAAACACTGCTGGGTCAAAGGGTATGCACAGTTTGATAGCTTTTTGAGCATAGCTCCAAATCGCTCTCCAGAATGGTTGGATCCATTCACAGTTCCACCAACAATGCATCAGTGTCCTAGTCTTCCCACATCCCCTCCAACACCTGTCATTATCTTTCCTGTCATTTTAGACAATCTGATGGGTGTGTAGTGGTACCTCACACTTGTCTTAATTTGCATTTCTCTGATCAATAGTGATTTGGAGCACCTTTTCATATGATTATAAATAGTTTTAATTTCATCATCTGAAAATTGCCTGTTCATATCCTTTGACCATTTATCAATTGGAGAATGGCTTGAAATCTTATAAATATTAGACAATTCTCTCTATATCTTAGAGATGAGACCTTTAGCAGAACCCTTAAATGTAAAGATGATTTCCCAATTTGATGCTTCCCTCCTGATCTTGTCTGCATTGGTTTTGTTTGTGGTTTTCAATTAAAAGTTCCAGATATTCTTTGGACATAAATTTATTCCATCTCCACAGGTCTGAGAGGGAAACTATTCTATGTTCCTCTAATTTGGTTATAATATCACTCTTTATATCTAGGTCATGAACCAATTTAGATCTTATCTTGGTGTGCTGTGTTAGGTGTAGGTCCAGCCTTAATTTATTCCACACTAGTTTCCAATTTTCCCAGCAGTTTTTGCCAAATAGTGAGTACTTATCCCAAAAGCTGGGGTCTTTGGGTTTATCAAACAATAAATTGCTAAAGTTATTGCCTAGATTGTCCTGATAAGCAATCCTATGCCACTGATCGACTGCTCTATTTCTTAGCCAGTACCAAATGGTTTTGATGACCGCTGCTTTATAATATAGTTTTAGATCTGGTACAGCAAGGCCACCTTCATCTGTCTTTTTTTTCATTAATTCCCTTGAAATTCTTGATCTTTTGTTCTTCCAAATGAACTTTGCTACTATTTTTCTAGATCTGTAAAATAATTTCTTGGGAGTTTGATTGGTATGGCGCTAAATAAGTAAATTAGTTTGGGTAGTATTGTCATTTTTATTATATTTGCTCGTCCTACCCATGAGCACTTAATGTTTTTCCAATTGACTAGGTCTGATTTTATTTGTGTGGTAAGTGTTTTGTACTTTAGTTCGTATAGTTTCTGACTTTTTCTTGGCAGATAGATTCCCAAATATTTTATGGTATAATCCGTTATTTTGAATGGAATTTCTTTTAGTATCTCTTGCTGCTGAACTTTGTTGGTAATATTTAAAAATGCTGATGATTTATGTGGATTTATTTTAAATCCTGCAACTTTGCTAAAGTTGTGAATTGTTTTTAGTAGTTTTTTAGTTGAGTCTCTAGGGTTCTCTAAGTATACCATCATGTCATCTTCAAAGAGTGATAATTTGGTTTCTTCATTACCTACTCTAATTCCTCTTATCTCTTTTTCTTCTCTTATTGCCAAAGCTAACATTTCTAATACAATATTACATAATAATGGTGACAGTGGGCAGCCTTGTTTCACTCCTGATCTTATTGGGAATAGTTCTAGTTTGTCTCCATTACATATGATGCTTGCTGATGGTTTTAAGTAGATGCTACTAATCATTTTAAGAAAAAGCCCATTTATTCCTATACTCTCTAGTGTTTTTAATAGTAATGGGTGTTGGATTTTTATCAAATGCTTTTTCTGCATCTATGGAGATAATCATATGGTTTTTGTTAGTTTGGTTATTAATATAATTGATAATGCTGATAGTTTTCCTGATATTGAACCAGCCCTGCATTCCTGGTATAAATCCTACTTGGTCAAGATGTATTATCATGGAGATAACTTTCTGTAATATCATTGCTAAAATCTTATTTAAAACTTTTGCATCAGTATTCATTAGGGAAATGGGTCTATAGTTTTCTTTCTCTGTTTTCACCCTACCTGGTTTAGCTATCAGCATCATATCTGTATCATAGAAGGAATTTGTCAGTATACCTTCTGTCCCTACTTTTTCAAATAGTTTGTATAATATTGGAACTAAATGTTCTTTGAATATTTGGTAGAATTCACATGTAAAACCATCTGGTCATGGAGATTTTTTCTTAGGGAGTTGATTAATAGCTTGTTCTATTTCTTTTTCTAAAATGGGGCTATTTAAATAATTTATTTCCTCTTCTGCTAACCTGGGCAATCTATATTTTTGTAGATATTCCTCTATTTCATTTAGATGATCAAATTTATTGGCATAAAGTTGGGCAAAGTAACTCCTAATTATGGCTTGAATTCTTATAAATATGAGACAGTTCTCTATATATTTTAGAGTTGAGACCTTTATCAGAAACCTGAAATGTAAAGATGATGTAGCAATTCATTGCTTCCCTCCTAATCTTGACTGCATTGGTTTTGTTTGTACAAAAACTTTTTAACTTAATATAGTCAAAGGTATCTATCTGGTTTTCAATTAAAAGTTCCAGTTCTTCTTTTGACATAAATTCATACCATCTCCATAGGTCTGAGAGGCAAACTATATTACGTTCCTCTAATTTTACTTATAATATCACTCTTTATATCCAGATCATGAACCCATTTAGATGTTATCTTGGTATGAGGTGTTAGATGTATGTCAAGCCCTAATTTATTCCACACTAGTTTCCAATTTTCCCAGCAGTTTTTGTCAAATAGCAAGTATTTATCCCAGAAGCTGGGGTCTTTGGGTTTATCAAAGACTAAATTGCTATAGCTATTGCCCAGTTTGTCTTGTGATTCTATCCTATTCCACTGATTGACAACTCAATTTCTTAGCCAGTACCAAATGGTTTTGATGACCCCTGCTTTGTAATATAGTTTTAGATCTGGTACAGCAAGTCCGCCATCATCAGCCTTTATTTTCATTAATTCTATTGAAACTCTTGACCTTTTGTTCTTCCAAATGAATTTTGCTACTATTTTTTCTAGATCTGTAAAATAATTTCTTGGGAGTTTGATTGTTATGGCACTAAATAAGTAAATTAGTTTGGGTAGTATTGTCATTTTTATTATATTCGCTCGGCCTACCCATAAACATTTTATGTTTTTCCAATTGACTAGGTCTGATTTTATTTGTGTGGAAAGTGTTTTGTAGTTTAGTTCATATAATTTCTGACATTTTCTTGGCAGATAGATTCCCAAATATTTTCTACTATCAACAGTTATTTTCAATGGAATTTCTTTTTGCATCTCTTGCTGCTAAACTTGATTAGTAATATATAAAAATGCTGATGACTTATGTGGATTTATTTTGTATCTTGCAACTTTGCTAAAGTTGTGAATTGTTTTTAGTAATTTTTTAGTTGAGTCTCTAGGATTCTCTAAGTATATCATCATGTCATCTGCAAAGAGTGATAATTTGGTTTCCTAATTACCTACTCTAATTCCTTTAATCTCTTTTTCTTCTCTTACTGCCAAAGCTAACATTTCTAAGACAATATTAAATAATAATGGTGACAGTGGGCAGCCTTGTTTCACTACTGATCTTATTGGGAATGGTTCTAGTTTGACTCCATTACATATGATGCTTGCTGAAGGTTTTAAGTAGATACTACTAATCATTTTAAGGAAAAGCCCATTTTTCCTGTACTCTCCAGTGTTTTTAATAGTAATGGGTGTTGGATTTTATCAAAGGCTTTTTCTGCATCTATTGAGATAATCATAAGTGTTTTGCTAATTTGGTTATTAATATAATTGATTATGCTAATAGCTTTCCTAATATTGAACCAGCCCTGCATTCCTGGTATAAATCCTACTTGGTCATGGTGTATTATCCTGGGGATGACTTTCTGTAATCTCGTTGCTAGAATCTTATTTAAAATTTTTGCATCAATATTCATTAGGGAAATGGGTTTATAGTTTTCTTTCTCACTTTTCTCCCTACATGGTTTAGCTATCAGCACCATATCTGTGTCATAGAAGGAATTTGGTAGTACATCTTCTTTCCCAATTTTTTCAAATACTTTATATAGTATTGGAATTAATTGTTCTTCGAATGTTGGTAACATTCACATGTAAATCCATCTGGCCCTGGAGATTTTTTCTTAGGGAGTTGATTAATAGCTTGTTCTATTTCTTCTTTCAAAATGGGGCTATTTAAATAATTTATTTCCTCTTCTGTTAACCTAGGCAATCTATATTTTTGTAGATATTCCTCCATTTCATTTGCATTATCAAATTTATTTGCATAAAGTTGGGCAAAAAAACTCCTAATTATTACTCTAATTTCCTCTTCATTGGAGGAAACTTCTCCCTTTTCATTTTTGAGACTAACAATTTGTTTTTCCTCTTTCCTTTTTCTAATCAAATTAACTAAAGGCTTATCTATTTTGTTGGTTTTTTCATAAAACCAACTCTTAGTTTCATTTATTAATTTGATAGTTTTCTTATTTTCAATTTTATTGATCTCCCCTTTAATTTTCAGAATTTCCAATTTGGCATTTAATTGAGGGTTTTTAATTTGGTCTTTTTCTAGCTTTTTTAATTGTAAGCCCAGTTCATTGATCTTCTCTTTCTCTGTTTTATGCAAGTAAGCATCTAGAGATAAAAACAACCGCATTAGCCGTGTCTCACAAATTTTGGTATGTTGTGTCATTATAGTCATTCTCCTGGGTGAAATTATCAACTGTGTCTATAATTTGCTCTTTCACCCATTCATTCTTCAGGATTAGATTATTTAATTTCCAATTAACTTGTGGTCTGTTTTCTCCTGGCCTTATATTACATGTGAGTTTTATTGCATCATCATCTGAAAAGGATGCACTTAATATTTCTGCTTTTCTGCATTTGATTTTGAGGTTTTTATGCCCTAACATATGATCAATTTTTATATAAGTTCCATGAACCCTTGAGAAAAAAGTATATTCCCTTCTATCACCATTCAATTTTCTCCAGAGATCTATCATACCTAACTTTTCTAGCCTTTTGTTTACCTCCCTAACTTCTTATTTATTTTGTGATTTCTTTTAATTCGATCTATTTTTGCTTTTACTTGATCTGAGATAAGGATTGCTACTCCTGCCTTTCTTTGTTCACCTGGAGCATAGAAGATTCTGCTCCAGCCCCCCTTCACTGTGTATGTATCTCTGTGTTTTAGATGTGTTTCTTGTAAACAACATATTGTAGGATTCTGGCTTTTAATCTAGTCTCCTACCTGCTTCCATTTTATGCGAGAGTTCATCCCATTCACATTCACAGTTAAAATAACTATATCTGTATTCCCTGCCATCTTATTTACCCAGAGTTATGATTTTCTCTTCCCTTTCCCCTCTCTCCCTTCCCCCCTCCCTAGTACTTTATTTTTGATGACCACCTCCCTCCAACAGTCCTCCCCCCTTTAGAACCCTCCCTCCACTTTACATCTTTCCCCTAATCCTTATATTAGTTTATATCTTTCCTTTTCTCCCCTCTCTCCTACCTTCCCATAAGGAGGGTCAGGCCTTTCTTTGAATCCAAATGTGTCTGATATACTCTTTTAGAGCCCAATCTAATGAGAGTAAGGTTTACACAATACTCATTGTCCTCCCTTCTTTCCCTCAATTATATTAGATCTTCTATGTGTCTTTATGAGATTTTGCCTTATTTTACCTCCTTTATTTTTACTTTATTTTGCCTCCTTCCCCCCCACCCTTTTTTTTCAGTATGGTCCCTTCCACCTCTAATTTCCTTTCCATTATTATCAAAGAAAAATCGAATTATACCCCCATTCTTTAAGGATACCAATAGTAAAAATATAGTTCTCAAGAGTTCTTTACTTTTTACCTTTTTATGCTTCTCTTGAGTTCTGTATTTGGAGGTCAAATTTTTTGTTCAGATCTGGTCTTTTCATTAGAAATAGGTGAAATTCTCCTGTATCATTGAATGACCATCTTCTTCCTTGGAAGATGATGCTCATTCTAGCTGGATAGTTTATTCTTGGCTGTAATCCAAGTTCTTTTGCCTTTCGGAATATCTGATTCCAGGCCCTTCCATCCTTTAATGTGGAAGCTGGCAGATCCTGTGTAATTCTAATGACAGTTGCTCGGTGTTTGAACTGTTTCTTTCTAGCTGCTTGCAATATCCTTTCCTTGGTGCAATAATCCTGAAATTTGGCCACGATATTCCTTGGGGTTTTAATTTTGGGGTCTCTTTCAGGAGGTGATTGGTGAATTCTTTCAATGACAATTTTGCCTTCTGATTCTAAAACATCAGGGCAATTCTCTTTCATGATTTCCTGGAAGATAGCATCAAAGTTCTTTTTTTCATCTTGACTTTCAGGGAGTCCAATAATCCTTAGATTGTCTCTCCTGGATCTGTTTTCCAAGTCAGTTGTTTTTCCTAGGAGATATTTCATATTTTCTTCTATTTTTTCATTTTTTTGTTTTTGTTTGACTGATTCTTGAAGTCTTATTGACTCATTTACTTCTATTTGTTCAATTTTAATTTTTAAGGAATTATTTCCTTCAGTTATCTTTTCTAGCTCCTTTTGTAGCTGGCCAATTGAATTTCTTGGTTCAATGCATTCTTTTTCCATTTTGCCAATTTTATATTCCAGTGAATTGTCTTTTTCAATTCACCATTTTTATTTTCCAGTGAATTGGTGATTTTTTCCAATTCATCAATTTTATTTTTCAATGAATTGTTGTCTTTTTCCAATTCACCAGTCTTGTTTTCCAGTTTTTGACATCTCTGTTGCACTGATCTCAATTTATTTCCCCATTCTTCTTCTAGCTCTCTTTTGAGATGCTTTATGCAATCTTCCAGGTAAGCCTTCTGAAAAGGGGACTAGCTCATGTCTGCTTTTGTGGCTTCATCTGGGATTGTGTTCAGAATCTCAAGATCTAGGGACAACCCTACTTTCTTTCTGTAGAAGATTTCTATGGTGAGAGCTCTCTTCTGCTTCTTGCTCATGTTTTTGAGCTGCAAGAAGTTTAGGTCTGAATCACTTGAGGTCTGAATCACCAGCAGGGAATTCTGCCACTGTTTCAGTTTTCCCCGGAGCAGTTTGCCGAGTTGACTTTTGGAATGGGGCTAGTTGGCTAGATCTTCACTAGGACCATGCCTTCAGCTGCTCTCAATCCACTCTTTATCAAAGGCAGATCTGCTAAAGCACCTGTCCGCAAGTAGAGAAAAGTGGCCCAGGGACTTCCTGGGTGCCCAAAATCTGCCTCTCTGTTACAGCCCGACTTCCACCCCAGCTGAGTGCTGGCGTCTGATCGTGGCCAGCTGCCGATTCCCCTGAGACTGACCTTCTCCGGAGTTTTTTCAAAGTAGATTTTTGATAGAAGTGCTTTGTAGTCCACGTGTTTGGTGGCGCCCTCACTCCAGAACCAGTTCAGAGGCTCAATTTGTTTGGGTCTGAGGGAAGGTCTCAGGAGCTCACAGAGAATGCTGTCTGCAGTTCGCCATCTTGGTTCCGCCCCCTCCAGCATGCTTTTGATCAAACAAGGCTTGACTAGAGTCAAGTGTTAACTTTTGAGGGAGTACATTTATATATCTTGAAAATTGGGAAAAGCTGTAACTCAGTGACAGAACAACAAGAATAAAAAGAGAGTAGCTAGTTGGTGCACTGAAGAGAGAACCAGGCAGGAAATCTAGATCAGAGTTCAAATCTGGCCACAGATATTTCCTAGCTATATGACCCCAGGCAAGTCACTAAACCCTGTTTGTCAGCTTCCTCATCTGTAAATGAGCAGAAGAAGGAAATATTTCAAGTTATTTTAGTATCTTTGCCATGAAAATCATACATGGAGTCATGAAGAGCTGGACATGACTAAAACAACTCAACAACCAGTCCTTTATTAAGTTCCTGTACTTTTAGTTTCTCTTTCTCTGGTTACCTAAAGAAAGAATCTGATAGTGGATACAATCTATTTTTTGAGTTCAGTACCACCTGTTTCCTCTCCCAATTTTATTTTCTCTTTGTCACAGTTTGTATACCATAGAATAAAAGACTCAAACACCTGTGCAAAGTATTCCAGAAACTGAAATGGGCAAGTTTTTCCAAATCAGTTTGAGATGAGGGGGAAGTTGTTCCAATCACCTCTGAAAATATGGCATATTAAATCATAACCAAACAGATTGTTATGAAGAAAATCCTGTGAAACAAAAACAAAATATCACATAATTTTGTCTAAAGTGCACTGAACTGAAAAAAAAAAAGACATGTTTTCCAGGTTTCAACTGTGAAAAACAGGAATATAGTCTTAGACTGTATTAAGAGAAATATAGCTTTCAATGAGTAATAATTCCACTACATTATTCCTTGGTAGGCTATAATATAGAATATTCTGTTAAGTTATGGGTGCCTTAGTTTAAAAAGAACATTTCTAAATTGGAAAGGGTCTAGAGAAGGATTACCAAGATAGTTAAACGATTTGAATGAAAGTGGTATAAAGATTATATAAACAATAGGCTAAATTTATTTTATTTTATTTGGCCTCAGAAAGCAAAACTAGGAGCAAAGTGTGGAAGTGATGAAGAAGTCAAATTAGCTTTGATGTAGGGAAAACTTTTTTTCCTAAAGTAAAATTTTATTTTCTTCCCATAACATGTAAAAACAATTTTTAACTTTCAGGTATTTTTATTTTTTTTTCCCCTTTAGTTTTGAGTTTCAAATTCTGTCCCTTTCTCTTATCTTTACCTCTCTCTGAGAGAGGAAACGGTCTGATTTAATTTATACATATAGAATCTTATAAAAGATTTCCATAATTGTCATTTCGTGGAAGAATACAGAAAGAGAAACAGACAGACAGACAGAGAAAGAAAGAGAGAAAGGATAAAAGAAAAAAAGAAAAATGGAAGGAAAGAAAGAAAAAAAGAAGGAAGGAAGGAAAAGAAAGAAAGACCAAAGTAAAATAGATAAATACATAGATAGATAGCATACTTCTGTATTCAGATGTATTATTCTCTGGAAGTGGAGAAAATTTTCATCATGAGTCCTTTGGGATTGTCTTAAATCATATTGTTGAGAACAGCTATATAATGCATAGTTGGTTATTTTTATCATGTAATATTATCATAACTGTATACTATGTTCTTCTTCTGCTCACTTCATTCTGTATCAATTCATGTAAGTTTTTATAGATTTTCTTCTGAAATCATCCCATTGAACATTTCTTATAACACAATGATATTCCATTTTAATCATATACCATAACTTGTTGAGCCATTCTCCAATTAATCAGTATACCATCAATTTCCAATTTTTATCTGACACAAAAAGAACCGACAATTTTTAGCCAACACACACATGCAAAATTTATAAAGATAGGCGGTTCTTCTTGACTCAAAAAAAAATTGGGGGGGGGATAAAGACCTAGTATTTGTATTGGTTGATTCTTTCTCAGGTTTCAGGTTTGATGAAGAAATAAGATAGTTTTTGTAAAAATGTCTAGCACAGGATCTAGTAAGTACTTAATAAAGGCTTGTACCATTCCCTGTCTCCTCACAAAGCTATTCAAAGAAAAGTGGGTTACAATTTGTTGAGTCTGTTATAGCGGAAATTGCTTTGATGTGCCATTTCAACTAAATGTCAAATGCAGTCCCATTATTTTTTTTAATTTTCTGATTTTATGAAATATTAATTTTCTCACTAAAAAGATTTATCAGTTTGGAGAAGTCATTTCCTTTTTCTGCATCTCATGTTCTTCTGCAAAGGAATGCTTTGGTTTAGATAATCACCAAAATTCCTTTCAGTTCTCAAATTTTATGATTCTAAGAGTGTGTCAATATGTAGAAATAATGGGCTAATCCAAAGGTCACTGGGATAATTATTCTCCTACTGGTTAACATTATCTTGCCTAGATGTTCAGTCAAAGAAACATAGTGATATAGGAGCTGTGCTATTCAAAATACTGTACTGACTTGTGGGTAATCAACTGGATAATTAGTCCTAAAATAATAGCAGCCTGATGCTAATGGTAAACCTTTATGAGATAAATAATATTTGCATAGCATCTGTTAGAAAATTAAGGAATCTATCAATGTGTTTTTTATTCAAGACAAGTAAATTAAGGAATCTACCAATGTGTGTTTTATTCAAGACAATTATTTCTCTGTTC